>VTPC01002258.1:0-15081 GCA_011009095.1 Ignelater luminosus
AAATTTTAATAAGATTTGCTTAGCTAATGTAGAATTTTATGTAGTAGATAAAAATCATGAGTCCATTTTAAGTTTAAGAACTAGTGTAAAATTAGGCATAATTAAAATACGTGACGACGTTAATGTTAAAACTGTAAATGTTATAAAAACTCAGATTGTTGTTAATGACGAATATAAAGATTTAATCGAAAAATATAAAAATGTTTTTCAAGGCATAGGCAAAATTCCAAAATCATATCATATTGAATTAAAAGAATATGCAATTCCTGTTGCAGATCCGATCAGAAATGTTTCAATTCCATTACACGAACAATTTAAGAAAACCTTACAGCGATTAGTTGAATCAAAAATTATTAAAAGAGTACACGAAGGCTCTGAATGGTTAAATTCGTACGTATTAGTGCAAAAGGCGGATAATTCGTTACGTATCTGTCTTAACCCTCGTAATTTAAATGATTATATCTGCATTTTTTCTTAGATTACCATTTGGCATAAAAACAGCTAGCGAGGTTTTCCAGGAGAATTCCCAATGTTGAAATATACATAGATGACATATTAATACATGCAAAAACCAAATTAGAGCATGATAAATGCCTTGAGAAAGTTTTACAAATTGCACGTAAAAAGAATATAAAATTTAATCTTAAAAAATGTCAGTTCGGGATACCAGAGGTTAAATATCTAGGTTACAAATTTTCAAAAACGGGTATATTAATTGATGAAGAGCGAATAGATGATATAATTCAAATGCCCTGTCTCAAAGATAAGAAGGAAGACCAAAAATTCTTAGGTCTAATAACATATGTTGGAAGATTTATAAATAATTTATCTAACATTACCCAACCCCTTCGAGATTTAATTAAACAAGATAATATATTTGAATGGGGAACAGCTCAAAAAAATGCATTTATTAAATTAAAGTTTGATAACAAATGAACCAATTTATTATTTTGACCCAAACAAAACAACCAGTGTATCGATTGATTCTTCTAGATTTGCCGTTGGAGCTGTATTATTACAGGATAACAAACCATGTTGCTATATGCATCAAGGGCTTTAACAGAAACACAAAAACGCTATGCCCAAATCAAAAAAAAATTATTAGCGATTTGTTTTGGGGTCAACAAATTCTATAAATTCGTACATGGAACACAATTTTTTGTTGAAACTGATCACAAACCATTGGTTTCCATTTTCAAAAAACCTTTAAATAATTGCCTAGCACGTTTACAAAGAATGCTACTGTCATTACAAAAACTTGACATAAAATTAGTTTACAAACCTGGTAAACAACTCATTATAGCAGACACTTTGTCAAGGCTAAATGTCGAAAAACCGTTAAAAGATAATCTTCAGCTAGATGCGCAATTGAAAAAAAGTGTTAATTTCAGATGAACGGCTTCAAGAATTAGTAAATGCCACTGAGGTTGATGATGAACAAAAATTAATTAAACATTATGTACATAATAATTGGCCTAAAAGTTTAAATAAAGTTCCTACTCAAGTAAAACGTTACTATAAATTAAAATCTGAAATAACCGAAAGCTCTAACAAGTTAATTTATTATGGTCACAGAATTATTATACCACAGTCCTCGAGACACAAAATATTACAAGATATTCATGCATAACATTTAGGCATACAAAAATGTATTTCTAAAGCTAATTTATCAGTATATTGGCCAAATATAAATTCCAACGTAGAAGAATATGTACGTAAATGTAACACATGCCAGAAATATGCAAATTCAAATAAAAAAGAACCTATGACAAATCATGAAATAATTTATTTACCATGGCAGAAGGTTGGAATTGACCTATTTGAATTAAATGGTGAAACATACCAGTGGCGGCTCGTGACTTCACAAATGCGTGAAGCAGAATTGGTACCCCCCCCCCCCGATCGAGAAAATGTTTAAAAATACTTTCCTGTTTTATTACAAAGCACTAAATTTAAACGATGTGCCAAGCAATGAACAAAAACTGCCTGCGGCACTACTTTCTTTAATTTTCGTCTAAAAACATCAAAACATTGTCCTATAAGCTTTGATTTATAATCAAGTTTTTCAAGGCATGTCGATGCAAGATTAAACAACGTTTCAGCAGTTCGGCTGGAACTGGTATCATAAAACCCCAAGAATCTTTCCACTAATTTTCCGCTGGCATTGACATACTTAATTATAAGGCTACATTGAGATTTTTGGACAACGTCTGTGGTGTCATCCACTTGAATAGAAAAAAAAATCAGAGTCTATTATTTCCTTCTCTACATATTCATTCATCAATATATTGCCGGAAAACACTCTTTTGGATTTGTTCATACTGCTCTTGGATGTCTACAGGACTTATTAATATAAATTCTTCCAGCAGTTCCTTGAGGTTGCCGCTATTAACAGAAGACACGTTTTCATCATGACCGCGAGAAGCTAATTCTTGCTTGCCCAAGTAAAGCGCTGCACGAATGGGCAATTGCATAAACGTCGGTTGAGCTGCACATTTTCATTAAACCTTTTAATATACAACCTGGAATTTTCTTTTAAAGCGCTAAGCACCAGTTTAAGAAGTTTCTGAAGAACGCAGACGTTGACAGGCCTATTCACGTCAAGAACAGCGTAACCCCGTAGAAGAAAAATAATTTGGTATATAATAAAAGGTTACTACAATATACAGGGTGTTTTATTAATAATTGGAAATATTTTAACTGTAGAATCCTGAGCTCAAAATATTAAGATTTAACTCAAATCGCTTAGATAAAATGTGGCTCCTTACTGAGTTACAGGGTGTTTTATAACAAAATGGTTCTTTTCAGAACCACAATTTGTTTTTAAATGTTGAATGCATTTATTCGTTTCAAGAAATTTCAATAAATAACATTATGTTTTTATGTTAATAGAGATTAAAGTTTCATTTGCGTAATAAATGCAATCCTATGACCCAAAAACACCGCCATAATTAATACACATTAAAATCAAAATAACTGTGCCGCTTCATTTTTAACTTTAAATATCTCAAAAAATAATGCCTATATCGCTATGAATGAAGAGTATGTTATTTACGTACAAAGTATTGGAGAATCGAAAAATTGTGCTAAAATGGCAATTCCGCCAGTGGCGTAGAATTTGGGAAGGGTCAACCATTTACTTGCCCCTATCATACGCCTCTGGTAGTAACCAGAAACGATTATTTAACATAATTTAGTAGGGTGTACAGTACCTACACTTCGTGCCAAGTATGACGAGGATACGTCAAATAGTTTTAAAGTACTGGGTACAAATAGTTTTTAAATGTTTAAATAAAACACCCTGTAACTCAGTAAGGAGCTACATTTTATCTAAGTGATTTGGGTTAATTCTTAATATTTTGAGCTCAGGATTCTACAGCTAAAATATTTCAAATTATTAATGAAACATCCTGTATAATACGCAGGAAAGGAAATGTTTAAGATAAGGATAGAAAAAGGTTGTAGGAAGGGTTGCATATTGGGTTTTAAAAATTCCAATTGTAATCATCACAAATAAAAACGTATATCATAATTACCATAATAATTAGCACCCTGCACTAAACTACAAATAGTAAAACCCGGAGGTTTCTTAAACTTTTAAATACGATAGTTGTAATCGTTATTATCTTCTCGAGCTACAAATTTATCAAGAAATGACGTACTTATCAGGTAGTTTTCAGTCAAGCTTTCAGCTTATTCTCGTACCAAAAATTTTAAACATATACATACTCGTTATTAATTGAGAGAATGAAGAACTACTATGCACCGTATTTTGACAGAAGCTGCAAACGTATCTGACAATTTACTAGTAATATTTGAAAAATATTCATAATTTCTTAACAAAATCTGAACTGTAAAGTTGTTTGTAACATTATGAAGCAGGTCTCTGAAGTAGATTGGTGTTTAGGAAATAAAGATTGCACTAACGTAAGAAAATGTCTGGATTTCTAGTATAACTTGCATAAACTACGTTCTAGTTAGGAGGTAGAAATAAATTAAAAATGTAGCAAAAGTGATCAGGAGAAATTAATATATTTCTATTAATTTATGTAATGTATGCAAGTTTACGTATCGCAAGTTGCGCCATCGCTTGGTCAGAGGATAAACTAGAAGTGATCTTCGCGTGGTTTGTGTCCACTTTGTTGTACTACAAAAGTTTCGTAATTCGATATTTTCATAAAAACTAAATAGTCCTTCAACGTCTGCGTTGTAGAACAATGTTCATTGGTGATTACCTGCTTGTTTTCGAAAATTAAAAACTATTAGTGTGGAGATATTGAAAATATGCTCTTAATTTGTTATCTTCTTTCAACACACCGCAGGTAATTTTCGGACAAGCTTTTCACTTATATATTCTCGTTCAAAAATCATAAGAACCCATTCATTATTAATTGAAAAAATGAGGAATTACGAATCATGTTTTTCTGATAACATATATAATTGTTTAAAATTCCTCCCACCTTAAATTGCTCATGCAAAACCGATAGTGTGTTAGCGTAATAAAACTACGCGCCGTTTTGTATGTCGCGTCCTATCGGTTGAAAAAACTCAGGTTGTGCTTGAATTTTAAATTGTGCGGTTCAACGCAAGGCAAAGTAACAGATGTCTAACGTCTGGATCATGTTATTTACATTAGTTCCGGAAAAAATGCGTTCCTTGCCAATAAATCAGAGGGAGAATATCTCATTGTCAGTATGTCTAGTACAGGAAACGGTGCGAGTTTCTTTTTGAAACTTTCTTAGAAGTTATCCTTAAGCCTTTACAATTTATATTATTATCCATGACCTTATAAGTATATTATTTGATTGATTTACGGGTCTTAAGGTCTTTCTCTATAAATAAACCAGTCTTTTTATTCTCCAAGCTTGCATTTATTTGTTTATAAACCTCTTTTGGGAGTAGTACATAGAAAATGTGTATAAATTGTTTAATGTTTTAATACATAATATCCGTTTTTTAAATCCAAAATTGTATTATATAAAATAGTGTTAATAAAAAATTGTTTATTTTGAAATTTTCAAAATAGTGAATTTTCTAGTATTTATTGTTGTTGTAAATTTAAAAAAACTTGCCGCCCACACTAAGAAAATAAAAAATAAACATGACAAACTTGTCTAGAGTGGATACAAGATTGTCAAATTAAATGAAAACAAATGTCACATGTAAAAATTCGAGGATCATGAAAGCTTCTATGTTTTATATTTCACACCCTGTATCTTCCAAACAAATCGACCAATTTTAAAAATTCACACAGGGCAATTTAGAGAATTGAAAGGTCTTTATAATGATGTATTACCTGAATCCCCTTCCCTTTAGAAATATTTGAGGAGTTGCCCCCCCCCTCTAGGGAGTTGAAGTTTAGGGTTCGAATTGTACGTCAAAAAAAGTCCCCCATCCAATACAAATCGCCGTGTTTTTGAGTTTTTTTCGAAAACTTATTTTCGTTGGAGTTATTTAGTCTGTTTCATTTTTGTTGAGCCACCCTATACAATTTGCATTCAAAGAAACAAATTTAAATGTTTTTAATCTGCGATGTATCGATCTTGTTAATATGATTTAATTGGTATGCTGATTAGTGATTAGTAATTGGCAGTTCCACTACAGGCATTTTCAGTTTATTTCACTGTTATTATTAAGGGAAAACTAAAGAACTTTAAAAAATCTTGTTCCTAAGCTACCACTTATACATAGTATACTTAAATACGTGCCTATACATGTAGGGTGTTATTTTTACATTATATGCTTATCGTAGAGTGTACTAATCTACTTTCCTAAATTATGCTGAACCTGTGGGTCCCTTTACTTTAAATTCGTCATTCTTACATTTCGTAGATGAGTACAATAGTACGCAGCGACGATTTTATGATATTGCCGCCATCTCTACTAAATGAGAATATACAATTAAGAATCCAATGTCAAAGCTGTAATGATGCTAAAAACAGAAACCCTCCAATTGTTTATAATTTCATCATACCGATGCATTCCATGTTTCAGGTGTGATGTGATGTAATTTTTGTCGCTTTTTGTTTTAGTGTTTTATAAAGTAAGAATTAACATTTCTAATTTTTTTGTTGATTTTTATAGAATATGACCTTTAAAATCTCTTTGAACACTGTAACTTTTTTTCTAGATTATCTGTTAAATAGATTTAATTTAAAAAACATGAGGTTATATCAACATGTACAGTGTGGTTCAATTTCGATGAGATTAAATGGGTAACTTTCTGAATAACGCAGATAAATGAAAACGGCCTCTTTTTTCATGCTTATTCGATTACCGTTGCCAGAAATAAGCTGCAGTCTTTTGGTTTTTTCTCTAGAGAGAAAAAGTGAAGAATGACCGATTTCTTCAATTTGCTGTGACTCCTTTATTCTTGAAACTAGAACAAAATCATTTTAGCATTGTTCAGGCTTTTAACGTAGAATTCAATGCCGTCGGTCGTTTTTTTCTAGCCCTTTCCTCAACTGCCTGTAACTCAAAGTTGAATTTTTTAAATGAAAGTATAGTTGTTCATGGCTTTAAGATATAAGTATATAGTAACTAGATGGGGACGCAGAAACCTATAAAATGACCAGCACGGTCACCCGACTTAAATCAGTTAGATTTCTTTTTGTGGGGATGTTTGAAAAATAAAATTTATAAATATCTGTCTACAATTATACTTTCCTCAACAATGCTAAAATAATTTTGTTCTAGCTTCGAGAATAAAGGAGTTACGGCAAATTGAAGAAATCGACTATTTTTCACTTTTTCTCTCTAGGGAAAAGCCAAAAGACGACTTATTTCTGGCAACAGTAGGTAATGGAATACGCATAAAAAAAGAGGCCATTTTCATTTATCTTCGCTAATAAGAAAGTTACCCATTTAATCTCATCGAAATTGGATCACACTGCACAAGAGTACGCAGTATTGTGTTGTTAAAGAGTGCGCAATATTTGCGGTGTACGGATTTCTATGTGGAATGTGTACTTTAGGTTATTGGCGATTCCTAGATTTTTTATAACTTTTATTTAACTTTTTGTAAGCAGCTAGTCACACTAAATGTATATTAGATACTATTGTGTGCAAAAATTGATTGAACCAGTACCTTTAATTGTGTATGGTGATGTTAATGGCAACGAGCTTTTCTATTTCTTTTTAGCCACACTACAAGGACACCATGAGCAGGTACATAAGAAAAACTGACAGGAAGCTTGTTTTCACCAAATAAAACTTAGTTGTTCAGCTCAGTTTGGTGAATGTATATGAAGTATTGGTAAATCAATTCTTCGAAAGCAGCTCAAGTGCGAAGGAAACATGCCAGTACCACTAGGATGTTTCAGGAACGCTTTTTCTGCGGAAATAGAGAATGATTTAACTAAATAAGTCCGGGATTTATATGACCGTATTTATGAAATTACAAAAAATATCTACAAATAGCTGCATACAAGTTTGCTGAACCTAATAATATTGAACATCGTTTCAATAAAGTAAGTCAAATGGCTGATGAAAGTGGGATTAATGGATTTTGTAAAAGACACAATATTATATTGCGGCAATCAGAAAGGCGTTCTTTGGGCAGACTAATGGGTTTTAATAAGCCATAAGTTTACAAATTTTTTACAAACCTTAAATTTCTTTATGAACGAAAGAGACACAGACCAAACTCAATTTTTGGGTAATCACAAATTGCTAACTCTGTCCTACCTGCTTATAATCCCTAACCTGAATTGCTAACTGCTGGTATGACGATTGACCTCATGTCGATAATCCAAACAGGAATTGCTAACTTTAGTGCAGGTGCTTCCTTTTTTCAACTACCTGCGTAAGGCATACTGAAAATCCATTTCCTAACTGTAATAAAATAAATTCTATTATCTTGGTGCACAACTAGACACGTACAGTTCTAAACGGATGAAAGAAAGCAAATATAAAAAAACTCATTCATTTTAGCCTTCAGATAATATCATTCAGATAGGATTCGCAAAATAATAAGAATTAAAAAAAATTGCCTATATGTAAGTACACACTAAAGAAAGGGGTAAAAAGATGAACACTTTTGATTTTCAGTCTATATTTTGAAAAAGTATTATGTATGTATAAGGCAACTGTAAAAGTTAAAAGAATTACCTACATGCATATAAGAATAAATCAGAATAGTTTCAAATTATATACAGTGCGAAAACTACGTATGGAATAAAATCAGAAATTTCAAAACGAATGATATTTTTGAAAAACGTTAAAACACGTCAACTTTTATTGCATACTTCGATATTTTTAAGGTGCTGTGCTTGTTTGTGACGTCACCCCCTTTCGAGTTATGAGCGTTTTAAAATAGAATGCTATGTATTTTTTTTATTTTTGGGTGGTGAACAGTGACCTTGATTACACAGAAACCAAAAACTGGTTGAAATATCCTTTTTCAAAAATATCATTCGCGTTTTGATATCATTGATTTTATTCCCTTAGTAGTTTTCGCACTGCATATAAATGAAATTGAGAAAAATTAAACTTTTTATTACAATATTTAACTTGGCACAGAACAAATTAAAACAGTTATTATTATACACTATGTAAGTCTTGTCGTTTCTTACTTTCTTCGACTATAAATTAATATTTTAATTAAATTAATAAGCACAATAAAGGGATTCGAAAAAATCATGACTGCAATGCTAGGATACAAATGTGTCAAACACTCGTTAAGGTTGCAGTCCTCAGCAGGGGTAACAGAATTTTAAAAGTTAGCAATTCGAGCTAGGATTATCTATCCGTCATAAAACTTAGACAACCCTTTTGGGCAAGTTAGCAGTTCGAGTGCACCGCAATTTTTAATATAAACGAAACCGGTTTGTTTACTATACCTAACATACTGAAGATTCTGACTACCAAAGGCAAAAAGCTTGTTGGTAAAGTTTCACGGCCGTTTGCTGTGTGAGTGCCACCGGAAACTACATGCCTTAGCATTAGTTCTTTCCCGGTAGCGAATGAATGAAGATTTTTACACAAATGCGCTACTTGGAGCATTGAGACCGATTTCAGATTCCGGATTTATAAACACGAATTTATTCTATCAGTGGATGATACACTTTAAAAATTATAGCAAACCCATATTAGGGTTCACCAAAAGATGGAGTGATCACGTTAAAGCCACGTGCTCAAGCCATGTTCAAACCGCTACAATAACACACGAAAGAAAGAAATACGTAGTGAGCGAAGACCGATGAATGTTGAGCAGAGTGAAACCGGCTCAATAATTTCTTATTGCGGCCAGTAAAAGTGCATCTTTGAGTGATCGGGCACTGATCACGCATTTTTATTACTCCGTTTGATGGTGAATCCTAATATAGTACTGAACACCCCATCTACTAGTTTTGACAATCACAGCTCACATAGAGATTTTCGAGTGATTCAGTTTTGTAGAGACAATCATATTGATCTGCTATTACTTCCACTGCACTCAAGTCACAAGATGCAACCATTGGACATAGGCTTCTGTCGTCCCTTCAAACATGCCTCAGCATTGAGTGTAACAATTGGATGGTTAGCAATGCTGGAAAAGTTATTACTCAGAAACAGGTTGCAGGTTTATTTAGTGCTGCTTATGCTAGAACTGTCGACATAGAAAAACCTCAAAACTCGTTTTGAAGGGCGGGTATTTCTTTTTACGATCCCGAGCAATTTGGTAATGAAGACTTTGCTCCATCATTAGTGACAGATATATGCCTTAAAGAGTTTACAGACAACGTTCTTGAAGCAACTTTAGTGGAAGAACCGCCGCAACCAGGGTATGTTGAGAGCAAGCAGGGCAAGTATCTTATTTACAACAAAATATTAGAAGATATGATTATAGAAGATTTTTTCTGGTTTTGGCATCGCAGCCAGGATGTTCTACAGATGTCAGCGTACAAGATCTCTATGTAGAAATTAATTGTGCTCCACTTCATGTAGCACCACCACCATCAGGCTGCGCTACAAATATAAGCATCGATGTTTTGGATTTAGACATTGTTTGTGAAGATGGCACAGTTATTTCTTCAAAGAAAGTTGAAGAGTGAAATAATAAAGCAACTAAAAAAGTGTCAGACATTATTCCTTTACACACAAAGAGAACAAAAACAAAATCGTCGCAAAATTAAATCTCAGAAGTCCGAAATACTATCAAGCACGTCGCCCAAAGATGAACTAGAAACAAGAGTCCAAGAAAGGAACTGTAAGGAAGATGCCAAGAAGGTGAAAGCAACAAAACAAGATTTGAACAAGTCTACAATCAAGAAAAAAACATTTAAGACTAAGAAAATTGTCCACCAACCAGGATGTTGTGAACAATATATACGGAACCTCAAACTGAGGATTGGAGAAGCGTTGCGAGTGTGACAACAAATGGTGGCATGAATCATGCACCACATACGGTGAAGGCGTTCTCATTTGTTTTAATTGTGAAATATAATTTGTTTTTTATTATTTCTACTTACCTATTTTAACAGTAAAGGTGGATTTCTAAGCAACAAATATGTAATAAAATTAATTAACTGATATCCCCGATTTCCCATCTTAAGGATAGACAACTTCTTATAAAACATGCACACTCTTGAGCATACAAGTGCGTACTTTTGTAGGTACGTTAATAAGCGTAAGAGTGCGCATTTGCACATCTTGACAAAAATTAAGATATTATCAA
This sequence comes from Ignelater luminosus, assembly GCA_011009095.1. Classification (NCBI taxonomy): domain Eukaryota; kingdom Metazoa; phylum Arthropoda; class Insecta; order Coleoptera; family Elateridae; genus Ignelater; species Ignelater luminosus. Next base: position 10,658 of record VTPC01002258.1, read on the forward strand.
TTATATTGAGTTTGAGCCATCAAATAAACTGTATTTATGTTCTTAAATGTGTACACCTTAAGTTAATGAAGTGGAACTTGTGCATTAATGAAAATAGAAACAGGTGTTAGCGTTTATTCACGAAGTGCGTACTCTTGTACACATTGACTCTAAAACTTAGATTTGTCTTCTTAATCATAAACACGTTCCAATTCATATTGTACAAAATCAAAATTAAGAATTGCTCAAAAATATTAGACGCACTTCAATCCCTGCCGATTAAATGTAATTGTACCTATCTTTCAATTAGGAATTGTTTTCCTTGTTTCTTGCTTATTCAAATTTATTAGAACTCTGTTGTTCTAATTGTTCTGATCTCAACTTCATCTTTAATGAAACTGAAGTATTTAATGTTTTCGATACACCTATTTTGTCTTATACTTCTCTGAATTTTATTAATACCTTATTGCAAGTCAACAAACTGATGTTGGCGCTAGCACAAAGTTTTATTAAATCATTATACTAGTACGAAAAAACTAATATAAATGTATGTAATGCATTTATATACATTATAGGTTTACTTTTTGTACTGCAGTCCAAAATCAGGGGATTAAAAGAATAAATTGGAGCCATCTGGCGCATTTGGCACTTTTTCAACGAAACGATGCCCCCGACAAATTTATTTTCACCGTCGCTTTTCTAAACTCGAATGAATTGATTTTAAATTAAATTACGAAGCTAGATTTTTCAGGACTTATCAGTATTCTGCAGGCAGCCCTTGCCATGCATTATAAAAGGCAGCCAGATTAATGGGTTTGGTAGTACAACGAGAAATAAATTGTTGTTCTGCATTTCTATGATAGTTCGAGGTCGTAGTGTGTTGAACAAAAACCTTTTGCTTTTTCAACATGAAAATTCACTGTCGAGGACTTGTATCGGCTTTTGTTAAAGAACGCGCAAACCAAAAAGCCCGGTAAAAGCACTAATTAAAGCGAATTTTATTTAAAGTGATATAATTTATTTGTGCCCTTTTGACTCTTCGATCATCAGATCTGATCTCAATGGCGTCACGTATAATGTTACAGGTTCTACGGTTATCTGTGTTGAATTTAAGCACACCAACAATAGCAAAACGTTCATTAAAATTCAGCTACCGTGTCGTAACTAAACATACAATAGCTAACAGGTATTCGACGACGAAGGCTTAATCATATACAACTCAGAATAGAATGATGTGAAAATTTTCTCGAAATTCCCTACATAACTATATGTACGCATCTTTGTAAGAAAACATACTCTACACATGTATAATATGCGTGTCAGAACTGAATAAACAGAAACAATTGCGTTTGCTAGTTAGATGTTTCAAAGGGTTTAATACAGTATCCGTTGAAGTGTAAAATGACGTGCGTGTGCGATGTAATGTAGGTAGGTTATACCTAGCTTAAATGGCATTCCAACTTTTAAACTGGACAATAAAACTTTTTATTATACATATTTACATTTTAAAAGCAAGTGTATAGTTTGTAAAAAACATATTTGTAAAACAACTATTGAAAAAATTAGTAATTCATTTCAAGGTAACTTGAGTGCCGGGGAGAAAAATCAGAACGCCCGGGTTAGAGCCTAATTTTTGGATTTGTATACCCATGTGGCTGTACAACTCTGGAACTTTTATCAACCAAACGACGAAGTCGTCTTGTGGTTATTAACATCTATATTTCTGTGTGCGTGTATCTGTTGACATGTTGCGTCCACATTAGGTGGCGTGTCATGTATGAATTTGATGTAATTTTTCACGCTGATTACAAATTCATAATCAGAGTTTTGATGTCTTAGATAGTTTTTGAGTTATTCGATTTTGAACGTCAAAAACTAACTTAGTCGTATGGGTTTTTAATTTGATATTAAGTATTTACACCCACGCAACAGGCAGACACTAAAAATACAGAGTGTTTGGAAACAACACCGACAACGCTTAACCACAAATTTTGGGGTCAAAATAAAACGGTTTAACTCTACCTATATTTTAAAATCTATCGTTTATGAGATACAGAACGTTGAGTTTAAAATATCTAATTTTTTCAATATTTTAAGAATATGGTGATATGAGATTTTCTACACGTTGTTATTCTAACGTGCCTACGATTTTACATATTTTTGTGTTTGATCCTTATCAGAGGTGGGGAAAATGGGCGGTGGCTAGCTCATTACCCTAAAGAAAATTACTGCACCAGTGAAAAATTAAAAGATTTCTCTGTCTTCGGAATTAACAATCGGTTTGGCAAAACAGCCCCTCCTGTATTTTCTCGTAGAATGCGCCGTTTTCTAGTAAAATTGGACTTTTCAAAGTCGCTAAAATTTAACGGCCTATACGTTGTCTCAAAAACAGGATATAATTATTCCTTGACAAAAATTAAGCGTTCTTTGTCGTATAACTCTTTTCCCTAAAGTGTATCGTTTTCGAGATATATGGTGTCAAAGCTTAATTAAAAAGAAAAAATTTTAAATTATATTTGAAAAGAAAAAATCAGCCAACGCTGCAAACCAGAACTTTCTATCTCAAAGGATAACGGAACCACGGTATTTCAATGTTTATCGGCGAACAGAAAGAGGTGGAACCATGGGACCCCGGTGATCGATCTTAGAATCTCTTTATATCAAACCACATAAGAAAATATTCCTAAGCCTGAAAACAAAGGTGGCACGGTAAAAAATCATTTTCGGCAGACGAACTTCTTTGCAAGAAGAAGGTACCGAAAGTATAGAGGAACAACCTAGATTTCTCTGTCCTAGACCTCCATGTCTTGATTGCTCCGACACCTTGCGTCTGTCCCGTACATGTCGTTGGTAGGCTTCTTCGCTTTTTTCCTCACTTTTGTCTGATCCCTAAGAGGCCCACTCGAGTCCGCACTACATCTATACAGTGTGTCCAGTTTAAAATGACCTACATGAGGATATTGGAAACGGTAACAGATACAAGGTTGGTTAAATGAAGAAAAAATTTCGTATTTATATGCCAATGAATAATCCATGGTTACACTAACTAACCCTGCCCCGTTTCAAAGGTACAGGGTAAAAACCAAAAAAGTGCATTTTCTAAAATTCTGATTTATTTATTTGTTATTAGAGATAAATGTACGATATTTTCAGAAACTAAATAGCGACTAATGAGGATTTCAAAAACGACTTCAAAAAATTCTAGGCCGTCTAGATTTCACGTACTCGTATCCAACTTTTGTTTTTTTTACATTTTTGAAATCGTCATAAAAAGAGCTTTTCAACCATGTACAATATGACTATGTTTAAAAAAGAGAAAGTACAAAGAAATACAAAATTAAGATTTAACCATGGTAGGCCTTGAGGTTTCCAAATAATAATTTGCAAAAAAATGAGTGAGTGAGTGAGAACAGCAGATTAAATGGGGATTTAATGTCTGAATATGTATAATTGATAGTCACATCGTTGGACCGTTTTTCTTTAATGAAAACCTTAATTCTGAAAGATACCTTCACCTTTTACAAAACAAATGTAGCAGATAGTCTCATAGAGCTTCCCCTTGCAACCCTTCAAAACATATTTTTTCAGCAAGATGGGGCACCTGCACACAATGCTCAAATAATTACGAATTTTTAAATAATGAATATCCTGACCATTGGATTGGAAATTGGGGACCAATAAGATGGCCGATAAGGTCACCAGATATTACGCCTCTTGATTTTTTGGTATGGGGTTATCCAAAAACTCAAGTTTATTTACGACAATACGAAACAGCGGATGTCTTACAACAGGCAGTCATTGAAGCAGTAAATAGAATTACTCCGTTGATGCTAAGACAGTCTTGTGAAGCAGTTTTGAATCGGTGTAGAAGGTGCATACGGCAGAATGGAGGTTTATTTGAGCATTTAGATTAATATTAACTAGAATTAATTTAAGTATTCTCACTCATTTGTTTGCAAATTATTATTTGGAAACCTCAAGGCCTACTATGGTTAAATATTAATTTTGTATTTTTTGTACTTTCTTTTCTTTAAACATAGTCATATTGTACATGATGGAAAAGCTGTTTTTATGACGATTTTAAAAATGTAAAAATCTAATATGGCGCCCATAAAAAAAACAAAAGTTGGATACGAGTACGTGAAATCTAGAAGGCCTAGGATTTTTTTGTAGTTGTTTTTGAAATCCTCATTAGTCGCTATTTAGTTTTGAAAATATTGTACATTTATCTCTAATAACAAATAAATAAATCAGGATTTTAGAAAATGCACTTTTTTGGTTTTTACCCTGTACCTTTGAAACGGGGAAGATATTTGTTAATGTAACTATAGATTATTCATTGGCATATAAATACGAAATTTTTTTTCAATTTAATGAACCTTGTATCTATTACCGTTCCCAATATCCCCATGTAGGTTATTTTAAACTGGACACACTGTATAGTC
>VTPC01002259.1:0-14748 GCA_011009095.1 Ignelater luminosus
TTTTTTGTAGCACTGCAGACGTATGTATAAAAAATGACTATCAATTACATATCTAAACGAGTTTCCGACTCTTATCGTGACGTAAATCGTTAATGTAAGTATCCCTATAGTTCAAAACATCCGATATACTGCCTTTAGAATGCGCCCAAGAAAATCTGTCTTCACATTTGAAATCAACTATCTGACCACACTTTGATCGGTCTTCTTTAAAAAAATGCGATTTAATTGCTATGTCTTATCTATGGACCTTGAAATGGGCCAGTTTCTAATCCATTGAATCATGACCTTCATCAGTTCTGTAATAAATTACCATCTTCAAAAAAACAGTATTAGTGCACTCCGCGATTTATGCAAAATTCAACATTCAAACACCAGAAAAATTATTAACCTTTTAATAGAATTTTAGTATTAGTAACAAGCAAGAATGAAGTAATATCTTTACACAAATATTCTTAGACATTTAAAATGAATAAATTTAATAAACATCAATCAAATTTACATAAAGGATCGTTCAACAATTTCAACTTTTTCTCTTTTAGAGTGAAAATTATTAAAATGTCAACGTTTATCTTAAAATGGCTTTCGCCACGATGCGAATTTAAACAAATGCAATTTACTTATTTAATTCTGTTATTAAACTCTCATTTCGTCGTAGTTAATTTCCATTTTACAAAATAAAAGTTTGCTTTATTTCTATTATTTTAAGAACAAAAACCAGTTTTGTATTTATATGCACATATTCTTACATAAATGAATAAATTTCTGGACAATAATTAAAGAATTTATTATGCCACATTCGTATTTTATAGCATTTATGTGGTTATTATAATGTCACGTTAAGAGCAACAGTACCGAAAATGTCGAGAATGTGCGCCAACATTTTAACGTCCTTTCTACATATTACAATGTCGAACTTTTTCTCTTACTCACGTCCGACCTTCAGTATTATTATTGTATCCGTAAAGAACATGAGTTTGAGACATTTACAACTAAACTTCAGTTTGTGGTTATTGATTATCATTAATAGGTATCACTATTATAGTGATAACTGATAAAAGAATATCTAATTAAATAAATAAACAGATAAAAGAAATTGTGAACGCATACCAAATTTGCATTACAGCAATTTTTGCACGTATGCTTCATAAAATGTCCTTTAAAGGAACGGCAATATTGTATGATGATTATCACATGTAGTAATATGAATGTCAATGGCAAACATCGAATTGTTGATGCTCTTTGAATTTAACTGAATTTGTTAGGAAAAAAATTGTTATGTAATTTTAGACCGTTAAAGGTCTTAAGCTCCAAAAGGTTATTGTTTTATTATAAAAATGCTGTCTTTACTTTTCCTATATGATATTTTTAAAGGTTTATATAAAAAGTGTAGGAGTTGCTATTTTGCATAATTTTGTAGGAAATTATTATTATAATTGCAAGTTATTTAATCTGAAATCTGGCATAAAATCATAAAATAAAATATGAAGAGAATAAGGAAAAATAGTTGACAACTATAAGGTTAAATAAGTAAATTCCAAGTTTTACTACAAACAAAGAAGAATTCCATTGAGGCTAATCTTAAAAATCCAAAACTGCAATGGTGGACATACACACAGTCTAATACAAGTTAATAAAATTTAGTGACCCTACTAAGAATTTAGTCGATACAGAAATAAAAAACTGTCTGCTAGTTAACTCTTGAATCGGATATGGAAAAACTCAAACTATCCCTGAAAGGTAATAACACGTGGAAAGACCAAACAGAAATTTAGGCTCAAGTGTCGAGAAAATTCAGTTTAGCCATAAACCAAGCTGTTCGGACAGTAAAGCAAAAACGTGTAAATCAATTACTTAAATTTGGCTAAATTTATTCACATGAGGCGATCCCTCAGATATTTCTTTATCAAAGGTAAAAGAACGAAAAGGTGTACGAATCTTAAAATATCCTAACAGTTCTCTTACCAAAAGAGAATCTCCCATTGAAATGCCTTTAAGTTACAAAGACCTAGTTGCCAGTACAACTCAAAAAGATCAGATTAAGAAAAGATTTTCAAAACTAAAATTAAATTTTCTCAGAAAAATCCGGCAGCCAAATCCGAAAAGTTCTACGATTCCACCAATCTATTCTTTAAACACACTAAAAGTAGCATTAAAAAAACAAAATGAGAAGAAGGAGCCAATAGTAGAAATGTTAATACTATAAGCGATATGAAGTGACGCAACAAAAACAAAATTAAAAGTTTAAACAAAACACAAATTAACTACAAAGAGATAGAATTGATTGACTAAGTCCAGTACCAGAAATTTAATCTGAGAAGAAAGTAATTAATGGATCACAAGATTGACAAATCATAGGATTTCTACAACAGAACGAAACAGTCACACAATCCATAGCCATCGTTAACCACAAGACACTTTAAAATAAGAAAAGCCGCCCCAAAAAAATTAATCAAAAACAATTAAAAACCTTAGGTTTCAAGTCTTTCCGAACTACTTAGAAAGAATGCAAGGAATACAACACTACACGGCAAGATAAGTGATGTAACCAAAACGGTAAAACTATATAATAACCAAAAAATCAAATTGAAATGAGAAACAAAACGACAAGTCACAATAATGTAAAACAAGTCAACAGAATTCACAATGCCACAATAAATTCCCCAAAACTAAGACTGACATGATCTCCACAACAATACCCAAATGTAAACTATAACACAGTCAGTGCACCAAATTACAATTCAAGAAAATAATTCCCAACGACAAGTGACAGATAATCGATTTGTAAATTAAACTATAAACAGCACACAAATAGAGATGCGTCGTCATACAGTAGGCCCCATTCTATAATGCAACACAAACGGTCATCGTGCAAGCAGAATATAAAATTCTTACTTACTTGCTTAATCGTTGTGCCTTTCTTCCATTAGAGATGTAAGGCACATGGAGTGGAGTTTTATCCCTTAAGTTTTCATTTTACACATCTTCCTCTTCCTCATCCTATCTTTTACTCGAGTTTGCTTTCTTTAATTTCATTGTTGCTAGTTTTCCGTTCTTTTAATATGATTATAGTTTTTATTTTATTAACATTAATCTTCAGTCCACATTAATACTATATCATCTGCATAAACTAGCTCGTTGATTTCCATTGTTTGAAGTTTCTTAATATCCCAAAATATGGTGCACTAAATCAGCTTTGCATGCGTTTGTTACATCATTCATAACCAATGTAACCAACAGGGAAGTGAAGTTGCATCTTTTCTTTACTCATTCTCTTAATCAGAACTATACATTTTTCTCCTGTCTTATTCTTATAAGGCAGCTACTATTTCTGTATAAGCTTTTCACGGCTTGCTTTATTTGGAAGTGTGCATTTCTTTCATATTTCTTCTCTCTTTAACTTGTTAAAGGCTTTTTCTATGTAACACATACGTACTTTTTTTGGTTCATTATCGTTTTTCTTCTAGTTGTTTTTATGCAAATATCAAGTCCTCCTAAAACCACATTGTGCTTCATCTATGTATGTATCTATAAATCTAGCTGTTTTCTCAACCTTTTTTTTAAAATCCCTACGTATTTTTGCTAGGAACACTTCTCGGAATCTGTGTTATTGCTCTATAATTATTACAACTGTAGTTGTTCCCCTTTTAAAAACTGGGCCAATAGATCTTTCCAGTAAATTACAGAATTGACTGCAATAGATAGTACAGTTTTAATAAAACCTTTAAAATTTCTTTTTGAAATTTCTATTTTTACCAATTCATTTGAAAAACCTAAATAAATACCGGGTGGCTATAAAAAATGCGTGCTGTTTACACGTAATAGCTTCTGACAGGTAGCAGGTGACTGATCCCGAGCTTTGGTCACTTACAGTCAGGAGTAAGAAATCAACGTCTAAAAGGAGAATCTTTTAGTGGAATACTAAAAATAAGTAGCCAAAAAATATTTTTCCAAAAGTGTATTGACCTTTAGATGTAAATGTTTTAAACTGGTTTGCCATTTGTAACATTCCTTAATCTGGATTTAAACTGTAGGATAAATCTTCTAATTACATTTCTGGCCACACCTATTTAATTCTGACATGGAATTGTGGCAAGTTTTCAAAAGGTTCTTGGTGGCCCTTAAAAACGTTTTCTTAACCAGTAGCCTAAAGGCATGACAATCAGGAAAATTTGATGGCTATTTACTTGCTCAGTCAAATGAAGGCGTATTTTCTCTTTGTTTCTGTTTTAATAGCAGCCTACAGCTAAAACTTTCATCGTTTGCCACAAGATATCAGTCCGGTGTGTAGCGAGGTAGTCGACCCGGTCTCCGTCTGCGGGTGATGTACTGAAGTTGAAAAGTAAGCAGCTCTCCACGGCAACTCAACCCGGTTTGCGAGGACGAGTAGCAGTAGCCAACTCCATCTGCCGGTGCCCTTCGCTAGAATCGGAGCGTAGACCCGGCAGAGTTCTAATTTCTCAGCCTCGTCCGCCAAGCCTGCTCTGGGGGGGGGGGCAAGTATCCAGCAACTCCACAGCCATTGTTGCAATTCGAGTCCGAGGCTCCTCGAATGCAACTACTCCACAGCTGTCGTAAATCAATTTCCGTCCGTCACCCCTGGATAACCCCATTCCCTCTCCAATCCTCTTTCCCTCCAAATCCTCACGCAGCGTACATTATATTATTCTCAACCAATCTCAATCTATCATTATTTTTAATCATAATCAACACAAATCGACTTAATTTCCACTCAATATAATCCATGAACTCCAATTAGTCCAGTCAACGAAGGGGTTATAGAGGACATGAAAAGAGGGAGAACTTTTCTCTTGAGGAATGTGTTGGGGGTAGTTAGGAGGCAAAGATACTAAAAGTCCCCGCCCCTAGCCTGGCCGCTTCAGGGGAGGAGGGGGTGGGAAGGTCCCTCTTTTTGGTTTCTTGCTTATAACTCGGAAACGGTGCGTCGTACGGTAAGAAGTATTCCCAACAAAATAAAAGATAATTAAATTTCCTACAAGAATGTTGATATTTATTTTCTTTCTATGTGTTATAGTTTTCGAGATATTCGCCAGCGAAGATCGATAACTTTTAAAAAACTTTTTTTTGCCTCACATTTTTCGTCGAACTTGTCCTTCTAACTCTTCAGCCTTATGTTTTACAAAACAGTCATCAAACAGAAAGTTGTAAAGCATTCAGTCCCCTTTAGAAATTTGTAATAGTTACTAGCTTAGCTTCTACAGGTCAGAGGTTACAGCATTTTGAAGGTTTTGGATACATTTCATGATTTCTCAAGAAAAGTCAATGAATGCCCAAAAGGGGGTTGTAGAGGAATTCTTCTCTTGAAGAATATGTTGCAGGTAGTAAAGACGCAAAGATACTAAAAGTCCCTGCCCCTAGTCTTGTCGCTTTAGGGGGGGAGGTGGAGAGGTCCCTTTTGTCGCTTTTTGCTTATAACTCGGAAATGGTGCGACGTACGGTAAAAAGTATTCTTTACAAAATACAAGATAATTAAATTTTCTACAAGACTGTCTCTATTCATTTCTTTTCTATGTATTATAGTTCCCGAGATATTCGTCAGCGCAAATTGATAATTTTTAACAAACTTTGTTTGCTCTGCATTTTTCGTCGAAGTTGTCCTTCTAACTTCTCAGCCTTATGTTTTCGGAAAAGTCGTCAGACAGGAAGTTGCAGTGCATTACATTTCTTTCAGAAATATGTATATTTACTAATTTATCTTCTACAGGTGAGAAGTTAACAGCAATTTGATATTTTCTGATAAATTTTGTGATTTCTCGAGAAAACTGTACTTTCGTTATTATTTTTATTTATGTATTAAGAAACTGGAATTTACCAAGGCTAGATAAGATTTTTCGTAAATTCCAGTTTCTTAATACATAAATCACGATAATAACGAAAGTATAGCTTTCTTGAGAAATCACGAAATTTATCCGAAAATTTCAAATTGCTGTAACTTCTGACCTGTCGAAGATAAGTTAGTAAATAAACATAGTTCTAAAGGAAATTTAATACTCTACAACTCCCAGTCTGACGCCTTTTCCGAAAACATAAGGCTGAAGAGTTAGTAGGACAACTTCGACGAAAAATGTGAGGCAAAAAAAGTTTCTTAAAAATTATCGATTTGCGCTGGCGAATATCTCGGAAACTATAAGACATAGGAAGAAAATGAGTATAAACATTCTTGTAGAAAATTTAAATATTTTGCAGTTTGTAAGCAATACTTTTCACTGTACGACACACCATTTCCGAGTTGTAAGCGAAAAACCGACAAAAGGGACTCCCCCCCCTAAAGCGGTAGTTCTAGGGGCGGGGATTTTTAGTATCTTTGCGTCTTTACTACCCGCAACATATTCCTCAAGAGAAGAATTCCTCTACAACGTCCTTTTGGGCATTCATTAACTTTTCTTGAGAAATCGCGAAATGTATCCAAAAACTTCAAATTCCTGTAACCTCTGACCTGTAGAAGATAAATTAGTAACTATTACATATTTCTAAAGGGGACTGAATGCTCTACAACTTTCTGTCTGACGACTTTTTTTGTAAAACATAAAGCTGAGGAGCTAGAAGGACAAGTTTGACGAAAAATGTGAGGCAAAAAAAAGTTTTTCGAAAGTTATCGATCTTTGCTGGCAAATATCTCGGAAACTATAACACATAGAAAGAAAATGAATATAGACAGTCTTGTAGGAAATCTAATTATCTTTTATTTTGTTAAGAATGCTTCTAACCGTACGACACACCGTTACCGAGTTATAAGCAAGAAACCGAAAAGAGGGCCCTTTCCACCCCCCTTTCCCCCTGAAGCGGCAGGGTTAAGGGTGGGGACTTTTAGTATCTTTGTCTCCTAACTACTGCCAACACATTCCTCAAGAGAGAAATTCTCCCCTATTCCATGTCCTCTACAATCCTCTTTTGGGCATTCATTGACTGCACTAAATTCCATAATTAATTATCCAAAACTTACTACCAGCTTGAACTCAACGCCGCTTTGTCAAGTTCGTCGTCGTCCAGTGTCTGCAAGAAATGCAGAACTCCAAATTAACTCCAGCTGCAACGAAGGATCAAATCCAACTCCAACCAACCATCAACAACCGCCGCGACGCCAACGAAACCAACAATCAACATCCAAATCCACGCGCCTCTCAAGGCAACTCTACTGCTTAGCCAACTGCGACGCCTTCAAGAACAACTTTCAGCAATCGAAGCGCTGACCACAGTTCCACCATCCATCAAATACCATTCCACGGGCTGAAGAGAGGTCGAACGACTTCTAAAGCCAACATTGCGATGATTAACTAAAATCACAAGATATCTTGTTTTTGAACTATCTAATTTGAAAATTTTTAACGTCGTTGTATTTTAATATTGAGAAGTAAAACTTTATAGGAACGGTTTTTAATCCTTTGACTAAAAAGTTTTAGAGTTTCTCCCACCTACCTTTACCACAAGTGAAGATATTTAAGCTCAAAACAGGACGCATTTTTTATAGCCACCTGGTATTTCTTGTTACTTGTTTGAACTTTCTATTTTTGAACAACTTGTAAACTTTGATCTGTGTTTGCTAATTAATTATAATTGTTAACGATATTTCAAAAATGTTTAGCACAATGTTGTAACAGTACAAGCAGAAATTCTTCAAAACTGCTAGTTTACATGCGCCTTAACCTCTTTCCATCCTATGGAATCCATCTAATTGTTGACAGTTGACATTGTTACTGGGTGTGTCATATTGCAGAAATGTATGTTGTTTTTTTTAGGTTTTCTTAAATTTACAATAAATACGTGCTTGATCCAATATTTGAATAGATTCCTGATTGCTTTTGGGAGAAGGGGCATTAAAAGTTATAATGACATCATTGAGTAGAATTTAAAATTAGACTTTTACGCTAAAGAAAAGGCAAACAAAAAATGATTTTAATTTATATGCACATTTTGATTGACGCTCTTTCACATCCAATATAAAACACAAAAGTATTAAAAAATTGGAAAGGTCCATTATATTATGTACCTGTCTATCAGTTGTCTGGTACTGGAATACAAAACTCATCACAAAATAACTCAAATGATAGACCGCATATAATGCTACAATTTGTTAATTGCACCATCCACATTCACAACTTAACTCGGGGCAGACTTTACACGTTTGTAGTGTACATATTACAGTACAGGAAATACGTAACACACAAAACTTGCAGAATCCAAGCCTTCTGGAGTACTAACCTTGATCAGAACATTTCATTGATAAACCAATGGAAAGGTTTTCATCTGTTCTTAAAGTTACGTACTCAATGAAGACGATAAAAGTTTACAACAAAATTTAGACAGATTTTTGTAGAATGATCCACAATATTTCCAAATTCTTGTACTATGTTAACCATCTTAACTTAATCCAAGCCGAATATTCTGTAAGACTATAAAACAAGCTAGTGACACACAAGTACAATCAATATCTAAAATAGTTAAAATCTTGACAAAATCAAAGATGGTTTACCAGACGGAACATTGCCAAGAAGAATATTTACGAATCAGATCAAGATTTCTGTTATCTTTATTTAAAGTACTGAGAAATGATGTAAATGTTACCGGCCAAACCCGATTTCAGGACAAACTAGTTTTGCCTAGGCTAAACTAGTTCGACCTAGCCCCAGTAGGAAAAATTAGTTTAGGCTAGGCCAAACTAGTTCATCCTAATATAAGTACGTACACACCCAGGATAAACTGGTATGGCCTTGTCTAAACATTTTAGAATACCTGGAAAGGCAAAATAAATTGGTATTTTATTAAATTTTAATTATTATTGGTAAAATAAGATACTCCGTAATTGGAAAATAATCTTATTTATTAAAATATAATAATTTGTCGTACTAACAATTATGGTACCTAATACAAACAATCACAGTATCGATTATTATTACTTCACTTCGAGCTGTCAAAATCTTAATGTACTAATTGGAATCAAGTAAACTGAACAAAAAATACTCCGTAATTGGAAAAATAATCATACTTATTAAAATTATTAAGATTTGTCGTTAAAACTAATAGATAATTGGTAATACAAACAATCATAAAATCGATTATTATAACTACACTTCGAGTTGTCAAAAATTTTATGTACCTCAATTATTTATTTTTACACGGTGTACTTTGGTGGCACTTAGAATTGCAAAGTATCATTGCTTTCTTGCATTTGCATCTGTTCGTGGAACAGTTTTTGTTGCAACTGCATCTCACAAAACCTTGGCCTGATCCAACTGAATGTCTCGTAGCTGCAGTCCTTAATGATATTTCAGAGCCTTGGTTCACATCTGCAACTTCTAAAAAAGCTTGATTGCAAACGTCGAATTCTGATCTGAAAGAAAATATATTACTTTAGAATATGAATGCTCCAAAAAGAAAGATAAATAATTTAATAAGAAAAAACAAAACCTGCAGTATAGTTTCTCAAGTACACCATGTTTGGTGCCAACTTTGTAAAAACCTTCGTCATTTGTCTGAAGAATAACTCCAATGATGTTTCTCAGATCACCTTTGCCTTTGTCAACATCTGGAATCGGTATAGTCACATTATCTCCAATGTTGGCAAGTGGATGAGACTTGTCAGAAGTAGCTTTCATTTTCTTTGCTTGTTTAACAAGATTTTCTGCTGCAGTTTTTCTAGCTTTCTGAACTTCATTTTCAGATGAACAAACTTCGTCTTGGTTACTTACTTCTTCAACGTTATCATCACTGTCTTCTATCAGATTAACATTGCAATCTTCTTCGATTACCTTTTTCAAGTCTTCTTCATCCTGAATATCTTTTATGATTTCTTCCGGCAAAGAGGAAGTCGAAAGTCCCACTCTGGGTTCTATTCCAAATAATGCTTTGTAAGGCGATTGTTTTATCCCTGAATGGTAGGCACGGTTTTTTCATGAATTGGACATATCTCAAGCCTTCTGACCATTTCGTTGAAACGTTGTCCTTCATCCAAGAACCTATCATATTCTCAATATCTTGATTTGCACGTTCAACGGATCCCTGACTTTGACTGTGCCTGGGTTTTCCGTGCACAATTTTGAGTTCTGGCCAAAGACTAGCTAGCTCACTTATGACATTATTGACAAATTCCCTACCGTTGTCAGATTGCAGAATGCACGGCGCTTCTACAGTTAGGAATATATCATTCAACTGGTAGGCTACCTCTGTCGCTCTCTTAGATTGTAATGCGCGTAGCAAAACAAATTTCGTTAGATGGTCTTGGTAAACCATAATAAATTTAAAATTTCCATCTGGTTGTGTCTGAAAATCGATCAGATCCACTTGGCACCTACTATTCATTTCTGAATGTAGAATAGGCTTAGAAACTAATCCCCTTTTCTTCTTTGTTTTCTTTCGATGACAGACACTACACATAGATAAATAGAGGTTTATCATTTCTTTTGTAATATTGGTATATTTTTTTGATGTCTCGGCTAACATTCTGTCACGGCCACCGTGGCCGACAGCCACATGAGCTGCGTCAATAACATCATAAAGTTCATCGGATGAAAGATAATATTTTATATTACCTTCAGTTCGCGCAATCAGTTTTTTCACATTCCCGATTTTTAGCACAGCAAATCGTTTCAATCTTCTTTGTTGTAATGGTGTTTTCTTTTCACATTTTTCTGCATCTTCAACTTGTTCAACGAGTTTCAAATATTGGTCTGATGATAACACATTATAATGAGACGACTTTTTATTTTCACTTTGTAAAACTTCCGTCAAAAACTTTTCCCTCCATTGTTTTTGATCTGCTTGTCGACTTGAAGTAGGTTCATCCATAGTGAAAAAGAAGTAAACTTGCAATGTACTTTAAGACTTAAACCTTTATTTTTAAACTGCAGCCACTAAACTAATCATAAAAATCACTAAATACGTTACGGACGGCTGGCACTGAGTGTTTAAAGCGACGTACGGGCGAGCGAAGAGCGGCGCCGGGCGAAACTGGGGAATTCCCGCATGTACAAGTCCTGACATGTTCGCTCAATTACTTTCGACTTAACAAAATTAGTTTAGACTAGGCCAAACTAGTTTATCCTGGGTATGTGCGTACTTATATTAGGATGAACTAGTTTGGCCTAGCCTAAACTAATTTTTCCTACTGGGGCTAGGTCGAACTAGTTTAGCCTAGGCAAAACTAGTTTGTCCTGAAATCGGGTTTGGCCGGTAACATAAATAACAGAACGAAAAAATTGAAGTATGCTGAAATGGATAGTATTTTTTCATTTTTTGGTCTTGTTGTTCTACAAAATGAAAACAATTAATCTTTTTGATTAAAATCACTGTTTATCAACTGATGTTACACTAGATTATGTAAAAATACGTAATAGCAAAAATTACGAGGATATTGCTGTCTTCTTAAAGTGAACATTGTAAGCTCATTAACGAAGAAATAGGAAAACCTTGCATTATACTCAAATATCAACTGCTAAGAAGAAAATACAAAGCGTTCAAACAAACATTGGTTGCCTGACACTCTGATACCTACACACTGTATCTACGATCTTTTTTCTCAAAGCAGAATTTAGTTACAGCAAGCGACAATGTTTTCCGTGACGAGCTTACAGCTCGACCAACCTCAAAAAAGCTCCGAGTGGGCGTGTACGGGGGAGCTACATGTTGACCAAGTACACTCGCATTCAAAAATCTTTCGGCGGGAAATTTAAATAAAACTAATCACCACCAATAACATGTAATGGATTTAGGACACCTTTTTGTCAATTAATGCACTCGAGTAAAATTACGCTCCCGATTGGTCGACGTTGCTTGTTATTGAAATTAATTCGCATATTTTCCGGGGCTTTTCTGAGGTTGGTCGCGCTGTATATGATAATATATCACAGCTAAAGAGCTACTATTTGATCGTATCGAGTTTTGCTCACCCCTCTATAGTTTAGTTTTCTGTCTGTAATTGTTTTTGGTTGTTGTGCTCTTTGAAATAACAGTTATTTACTGCATTTTTAAAATTAAGAGCTATACAAGTTTTTAATTCTCAGAATTGTGTTTAAATATTAAAGTTTAATTATACTTAAAGACTGGTATTTAGCATTAAAATTAAAAACCACTTTTTTATCGGAATTTATCGATTTAATATATAAATTATAGCTGTCTTTAATGCAAACATGTTTTTTCTTATGAAAAGCTTAACCGATTAACACATTTTGGTGGTTATAATTTTAATTATGTATATCACTTTAATGTTGTACAGCCATTTATTTTTATGTGAACCAGTGGCTTGATAAATTTTAAAAAAATGTTTATCATTATCTACTTGTGTATTAACTTCTGGGAAATTCCAAAAAGTGTCTTAAATTACAACTTTTTTCTATTTGATAACCTTGCATTGATTGCTGTCATGATAAATACAGTAACATCAACATGAAAATACGTAAACCGGAAAAGTTAAAAAATCTGTATTGATAATGCCAAAAAAATTAATAATCTGACAAAGCAACCTTTGTTTAAGAATCACTTCCACACTACTGTATTTATTTACATATTAATTAAAGGTCATATATGTTTTTAAACATTATCATCAGCTAAGCAGAGAGAGAAAAGAACCTAAAATAAATACCTAAAGATAAAAGCAAAAATATCTTCTTAATTTGCATAACATTTCAATTTTGTATTCTATAAAATAAACATTACATACGTGATGAAATATAACAGTGAATTATTTTAAAATGGTAATTGGATAAAAAACAAAGTTAATAAATTCAAAAGTAACGGATAAATGAGTATATAATGTAATTATGTAACAGTTATATTCTCTGAATAAACAACCTTTTTTTGTTATTGTTTGTCGTTTATAAATACGAAAACATTCCTTATTGAAGGTGGTTAAGAATGTTTGTAAATTAATAAGAAACTTTTTTAAACATTATTTAATGAGTATTTATTTTACAGATTACAAGAATTATATTATTTTTTATCCGAATAAAATTTATTAATATGAAACTTGAAGCTCAATGTTAATTGAAATGAAAATTAAATTTTTTACGTCTTGACCTAATGTTGAAGTCTCTCAGGAATTAGTTGTTCACTGTTGAAATTTCCTTCTGTAGCCTACGTTTAATTCTTAATATGTAAATTGCAAGTCCCAATTATTTTATAGAATATATTATCAACCCAAAATATGTGTTACTTGATAAACCTGTCAATGTCCTAATCACATTATCTGTTGCCATTATCTGGTACATTTAATTAGAAGTTTTCTTGCTTAGAACTCAACTTATAAACATATCTTTTGCCATTCAGCACAGACTGAATTCAGTATCTAGATTATGTAAGAGACACTTTAGTTGGTACTCTGCCAATGTCAGATATGTCAGTAAAAGTCAGTGATTAAAAAATTTTTAGAGTCCTCGTGGTGGCAGCAGCAGGATGCACCAACTGCAACTGTTGACCTGCTCTATAAAAGCTAATCTGTGACGTTTACAGTAAATTTCTATACTATACTTTCGATCATTTAATGGCATCAGAATTGTTCTCAATAGAAAGGCTGAATCTGCGTGTCGGCAGTCTCGTTACTAGATATTCACTATACTTGTGTTTAATTTTAATCTGTAAGGCATAGCACTTCTTGAAACTAAAGTCTAATGTTAGACCCAAAAACAAGACCAGTAAGATCTGAAAATTATGACAAGTCTAAAACCAAGATTTAACACATCGTTCAATAAGTCCCGAGACTAACAACGAAAACAACATTTTTTTTTTCAAAAATCATTTTTATTCATCAATATAATCTCCTTTTAGAGTGATACATTCTTTCCAACGCCTTTCCAACATTTCTATACCATGTTTATAGAAGGATTTATCCTTTGCTTCAAAATAGGCTTCAGTTTCGGCAATGACCTCCTCATTCGAGCCAAATTTTTTTCCCTGGAGCATTTTTTTGAGATCAGCAAAGAGCCAGTAGTCGCTGGGTGCTAAATCTGGCAAATACGGGGGGTGGGGAAGCAAATCAAAGCCCAACTCGTAGATTTTTGCCATTGTTTTCATGGACTTGTGGCATGGTGCATTGTCTTGCTGAAAAAGGATTTTTTTCTTCTTCATGTGCGGTCGTTTTGCTGCGATCTCCTCCTTCAAACGTACCAACAAGTCAATATAATAATCACTGTTGATCGATTTACCTTTTTCCAGGTAGTCAATGAAAATGACGCCATGTGTATCCCAAAAAACAGACGCCATGACTTTGCCAGCAGATTGCTGCGTTTTTGGACGCTTTGGGCGGCTTTCGCCAGCCATGCGCCACTCAGATGATTGCCGATTCGACTCCGGAGTGAAATGATGTATCCATGTTTCATCCATGGTCACGTATCGACGCAGGAAATCCTTTTTATTGCGAGTAAATAGCGATAAACAGCTCTCTGAATCGTCGATTCGTTGCTGTTTTTGTTCCATTGAAAGCAATCGCGGCACCCACTTGGAAAAAACCTTTTTCATGCTCAATTTTTCATGAAGGATTGTAAATACGCTTCCAGATGATATCTGTGTCATTTCTGCAATCTCACGGACCTTTACTTTGCGATTTTTCATTACGATTTTGAATACTTCACTCACATTTTCCGGTGTAACGGCTTCCAATGGCCTACCCGAACGTTCCGCATCGTTTGTGTCCGTACGACCACGTTTAAACTCAGCATACCAACGACAAATCGTTGATTTGGATGGAGAGGAGTCAGGGTAACGTTTCTCAAGCCATTGCTGGGCTTCTACGGTGTTTTTACC
>VTPC01002259.1:14848-25095 GCA_011009095.1 Ignelater luminosus
GCACTCTAGGGAAACGTGGCTAGTTTGGTACTACTAGCACCATCTCTGGGTTAGTCTCGGGACTTATTGAACGATGTGTTACGCTGATCTTCGTTGGCCTTATTAAGTACTACTAGTAAGAAGGTCCAAACAGTAACTATAATGCAACCGTAACTGTAAGCGTTTTGTGGCAAGGTTCTCTAAAGACTTGATAACGCCTAGAACTATTTAACGAAACTAATGGAAGTAAAACGTAACTAAACGCTGCCATTTTTGCACTAAGACATCAACTGGTCTTAATTCAAAAGGAATAGCAAGACCTTAGTAATCTTTATCTGGTTTCATAGGACATTTACGTCCAGATCCATACTAGCTAAACAATATGCTACTAAACTAGAGCTCTGTAATGCTGGCATCAATTTCTTGTTCTAACCCTCTTTACGTCTTCAGCTTGCTTAAAAAATGTCGAAATTTCAATCGCCTGAAAATTTAAATTCCAGACATTTTAAACATAAGATTTGAAACTGTGCAGACTTATTCTGAATCTCATCAGAGAAATTTGACTGCCAATAATTGAAATACGCTCGTAATTAGCTTGTGAAGATCGGTAAATGCCAAAGACAAACCAGACAGTTTCCAATAGTCCAGCTAGCTCATGGAATGACTTATAAAATCCGAAGTGATCTGTCTAATCTGAACCCAAGAGAGGAACAAAAAAGCAAATTATTGTTGCCATTCTAGGAGTCTGACGCTTCTTCAACCGTGGTGGTAAAGTAAATTAGTTCTTTTGAAGGGGGGAACTGCAAAACTCGCCGCAGAGTGAGGATAGCTACTATGTCGGTCAGTAATCTCACGGAAAATGGCTGAGTGCTTTTCGTTGAATATGAGATGCGCATCTATAAGAGAAATTCCCGTTCGGTTAGACACTTTTTCGGAAGGGTGGAAGAATTCCAAGCTGAGGATTCTCTTGCAGACGGATCTTTCCTTGTCGGAGTCTGGTGATTTCATATGACGTCGCAGTGACAAATATTGTACGTAGATAATCGAGCACGAGTGTGATGAAAGTGTTGCAGATATGCAGTTGGTAAGACGCTACGCTGCCAAACGATGTTCAGGCAGTGTTTCAGCTCGTCACTTTATCTTAGCGTGGGGAAAAAGGAATTCTAAGTATTTGACCGAGGGCAAAAGTTACAGGTGTACACTTAGTAGTTCCAGTAGGTGTTAATTAGCCAGGTGGAGGCAGTGATCTTGGCGACTCAGAGCTTAAAAGAAACCCTTCGTGCCAAAACTTGTCGAAGGACCGCTGAGTGTCCAGAAACGCAGCATGGGAATTAAAGGCTACCGTAATGTCGTTGGTGTGCCGGAGCGAAATCCAGTCTGATGATCGGGAAGAAGCTTCTGGATGTCTAAACATTCTCGCAGTTTATTTGTCAATGTTATTTTGAAAACCTTGCCTATGACGTTTAGACAACAGTTGAGTATAAGGGTGAGGAGAGCGATACCTGTGGATGGCAAGCGGCGGAACGACCTTCTGGTAAGGAATTGCAGTATGAATTTTACTCAGAATAATACGTAAAAAAGATGAGTAGTTTGTTAGAAACATAGAAGGCATGTGATCTAGAAAAGAATATGAAGAACTTTTTTGGGATAATCAAATCAATTAAATAAAATACTCCAAATTCTTTGGAGTGTTTGATAAAGAGAAGTGAAGATTAAATGACGACCGACGAGAAACTTAACGTCAGAATTAAATTACTGATTAGTTGTCTACTTACTAATTATAGGTTTATAGATGTCACAGTAACTTTTATTATTTATGTTGTTGTTTCATTAACAAAATGTTCATTCGTGCAGGGATGTTTGGAAGAAACTGGAAATTTTCAATGAAGTCCCGAGTTGATCCTATTAAGGAAATCTGTTTCTGTTGTTGAAAAGCAGCATCAGTAGAAACTCGTATGTAAACATGTTTTGCTTAAAATGGATATTGTTATTTAAGAATTGCTTTGTAAAATTGCAGAAGAGCGTATGCGTAAGCAGTGATTTGTTTTATTGAAATGCAAATGATGAATATATAAATAGGTAGATCTTTTACTGATTTATTAGTTGGATAGACATTTATGTATACTTGGGCTAATCGTCTTCTTTTTTTAATTATTTATCTTCTTTATTTATTAATCACTTACAATTTATTATTTGCGTGGTAACAAAACAAAGATTTCAACAACCGTCATGTACTCCAACAAGAAACCATCAAACAAACAGAAATTTCATTTTTAATTTCCTAATAAATTTTACTTTCCCAAGCCAACCAGTTTTTTCATACGAGCAGTTTTGATGTACAACATCCTTTATCCCACTATTGTTAGAAATGTCACAAGAAAATCAGATTAGAGCTATTAAAATCAATGTTAATGTTTCAAGTGTAAAGAATTACAACGACTAAGCGTTTTATAACATGTCATATTTGGTCGCTAAACCAAGGCCAAGTTGAATTATTTAAAGTTGTTATTTGAAGAATGTGTATCACACCGGCCTAACCTTAAAGAATTGATTGCATTATTTATAAATAAATAAATAAATAAAATAAAAAAAATAGAAGGTTATGATGACTAATCCTTTAGGTTAAGTAATAATAATAAGAAAAGTCTACTAGACTTGATGACACTAAAGTTCAAGATTTGCCTTGCGAATTTATAATAATTAGAAAAAAGATGTTATGAAGGTTTCCTCCAGACGTTTCTGTTTAAAAGTGCAAGAGAGAATCCGTGTAATAAATAAAATGTCAAACAGTGAACGTTCTAAAAACGCAAATTCACATTTCGTAAAAACTACAAAATGAGCTGGATAGGAAAAAAAAGGATGGTCTAAATTAAGAAATCGTTATTGAAATACTTTTACAAAGGTTAAATGGTCTGTTACCACCTTAAAATACATAACAATTTTTTATATGTTAAATCTAATTTAAGATGAACAGCTAATTAACAAGGAATATAGGCATTTAAAGCGCATTAATCAGAAATGATAGAGATCTCTTTTAGGTGATTAGCGGTCATAATAATATAATGATAATGACACGGTGATCTTTGTATGATTTCCTTTTTAATAACTTTAGGTATTTGAAAAATTGTCAACAATAAAATACTATTTGATCTTTAAAAGTCATATTTCTGTAGTTACTATGTACTATCTGTTGTTATTAGCAATATGCAAATGTTGGTAAAAGTAATGCGAATTATACATTTAAAAGTTTAACTTATGTAAGAATTAATATTTCATGAGAAAATTTCTAATTAATTATTAAAATTATATGTGTTCTTAGTAAAAGTTTAGACGAATCTTTTTAATTAGATGGAATATTTAATAATTTACAACTTTTAGCAGTTGAATGAAAATGATTTTATACAATGAGTCGGAAGAGATTTTATTGACAGTATAGATACCTTTCAACTCTTGATTATATTTCACAGAAGTCATTCAAACAACTAGTAGCACAGATACGAATCTACAATTTTGTTGACAAAACTTAACTTCACAATAACAAATTATCTGGGAATAATAATAAAGCTTTAAGCGACTGTGAAACTTACAATCATATCAAAATTTATTTAAAATACACAAAGACCTTGACTTTGATACCTGACTGTGACAGACATTGTGTGCAGAAGATAACAGTCACAATTCTTCTTATCCTGGTATGATGAAAAGTTCCAAACTCGATTAAAAAAACAACACTTTTTGGATTGATTTTCATTCTATTTCTCGACATGGTCTCCATTTAGTTCGATATACTTTTATGCCAAACCATAGCCGCTTACAGCATTGTTGGCTTCATTGTCATTTTTCATTGAGCTATTTTGTGAGGTTAGGAAAGAGATAAATCCGGTGACTATAGTGGGTGAGAAAGCAATTCGAACTTTAATTCGTTGATTTTAGCCATCGCAACAACTCATACGTAATAACTTACCAAATGTAACCGCTTTTTTTTTAAATTTCATTGTTCAAATGGTGCAATAAGTTTGTACTATACTGGCCTTCAACGATCTCCGAAAGGAGTCTTTACTGAATTTGCGAAGTCTGTCTGTCTGTCTGTCCATATTTTTGTTAAATTTTTAAATTTTGATTTCAGATTTGGATTCTACTTCATAAACTAAAAAAAAAGTGATGTCTTCGTTTTTTGATATCTCTTTGGGAACATGGTCAAAATGGCCGCCAAAATTTGAAAAATGATCAAAAATGATTTTTTACTTTAAAATCGTATTCTACATCAAAAATATACTTTTAATTTGTTGATATCACCCCGGCAACATGGTCAAAAGCAAAACGGAGTTCGTTGTGGTTATGCTTTGCATTTCCACGCGTTTGGCTCTTTATTTTGGAGTATTTTACGTGAATCCCAAAAAAACTGTCTAATTGTCTTCTCTAAAGTAGGTTCGCCTTTTGCAGTCCAGTGTTTTGACTGTTGTTTGATCTCAAGAGTATTGTGGTGGATCTAAGTCTCGTCAACGGTTATGAATCAACGCAAAAGTTTGCTTAGATTGCGTTTATCGAGTGCTAAACAATCGGTTGAAGCATCCTTTCGACATTGGTTTTGATTGGGTGTGAGTACACGCGGTACCTATCTAGTGCATAACTGTCAACAATCTCTGTTACCTTATCGACTTTTGGGCGCTTAACAGTCTTACTCTTACTCTTTTTTATATCGGTTGCACTTCTGCCTTAAAAAAAATTAATCATGGACCGGAACGTTTCACTCTCCATAGATAAAATCTTCAATATCTCACTGATTTATATAATATGCTAGTCGAATAAGCTGTTGGCTACGCATTCAAGAAAATTAAAATGCTGAAGATGACACTTTATAGAATTCTTGGATGACAAGCACACATCATGGACACTCAGCGTTGCACTACTCAAGATAAAATCAGTAATAGCTCATCTAAGCTTTATTAAAACTTTTTGGTTAAAAGCGATATTATAGAGAAAAACAGCCATTTGAGGAAAATCGGCTAATAGCAGACAGGTACATAAATAGTAATCAAAGTCTTCAAACTATTAGTTAAACTGGATATTGGACATAGAGAAGATCCATATTGACTGATTTCACGATTCTTTCAAAAACTCCCAAGAAAAGGAATTTGGCTTCCATTAACCATATTCTAGCCGTTTTTAGGAAGATCTTGAATCTTATTCTTTGGGTACAATTTATTTCAATCAAAAAATCTAGAAACCACAAAAAAGAAAGTTCGAATGTGAGCCCAAATATTTTTTCTATCAAAGACATTTCATCGTCGGGTCATTTGACATTAGCAAGTTATAATCACCAAACAGCAGTGTTTTGTTATTTTTAGACGCTTCATATAAAAAATGTTTATTACTACATTGATGTTCATATACAGTAATATTTGAAAGCAAACAATACAGACAGTCCCAGCTACAAATCGTTCAGTATTATCTACGTTTATATATTCAGTTTAAGGAACATTCAAAATCTTCCACTGGATTTTTTTATGAGTTGATATACAAACACTTTCACCCTTTAATTAACTACTCGTAAAAGACGAGCAAACTGTATATTACATTAAAAACAGAAATATGTAATTCCAGAATCTGCGACACCACAAGTTAACCATGTCTCAGTAAAACTGATAACGTCGTAATTATTATTTCTTGGATGTCTTTGAAAAATCTAATAATTATTTTCACATCTGACTATTTTCAAGTTGCTGTGGGACACCTTCAAGGTAGTTTCCTTGTAGCCGCATTTGATTAAAATTAAGTCATGGTGATGATAGATGATGTGTGTTTCATTTCTTCAGACTTTTAAAATTGCGTTAGAACTATTCAATACCACTTTTATTTATCAACTAACATGGAAAACTCTGGACAACAATGCCTTTGGTTGTATGGGTATCCTACTTATCTTTTTTGTTAATCCCATCCTTAGAGTAATAAACATTAAATATGAAAGATAGGGTGGATGTTCTACCAATTATCGACTCCACTACCGTTTATGACACTCATCTTCATATCCTGGTATATTATATCTTCTTTCTTGTAATAGTTCGTGATTCACCTAATTTATTCTGTTTTCTTTTGATCTAAGATCTTTTACAAAACACAAAAAAATCGTATCTATATCTTCTACTTTATACAAATGAGTATGTAATGCAATCCACAGCAATATATTTATAAATATAGTTAGCAGAAGATGGACGTCGGTGAATACTCATTCAGTAGTAATACAAGGCAAATCAAACTTCAAGGTCTTATCAAAGATCTAGTTTTAGCAATAAATCAAAGTCAATGACAAATAATTACAATATGGACTACAATTCAATTAAAGCAATTATTTTAAATGCAACTTTATTAACTTCTTACGGATAGTTAAAAATTTACGACTGTTCTAATGTGAAAAGACCTCGTGTTTCATGTATAGTTATTTGTCTATAAACCGGAAACTTGAAGTCTTGAGGAATTTTAACCAGTGTCCTTTAAGTTAATCTATTTTACACGTCTCCCATAAAAAAAATAAAATTAAATACAAAATAATCCAAGCAAAATAACGAAAACATAGTAGTAAATTAACCGAAATCACACGCAAAAGATTCTTTTCCAAACTGACAAATTCATTCCACTGTTGCTTGAGATTTATCACTCAATAAGGAAAACTATTTTATTTGCATAAAATTGTAATTTTGTACGTAATTTAACACACAAACACGAAGTAGCCAGTGCATTCCTTTGGCTTTGGTCTAAGAATAAGTGGAATAACTTCGTGTATTCAAGCATCGCTTAATAAACAAGAGAGGTATTACAAACTGTTACTTTTACAATCCATAATATTCAATATAATCTTGTATAGTTTATATTTAAATATAGAAATCGCATTTAAAAGATTTATGCTCTAATAATTTCTATTAATATGCTTTATGGTATACTATCTACCACCGATATTACCTTCCATTCCATTTGTTTTACATCATTGAGAAGAAAAAGATGACCATCGAAGTAACAACACACGTGAGTGTGTTTGTGATTGTGATGCAGGTATAAATACATTACCTAGCAATTATATGCAAAATTAGGGCAATTTCTCCTTGGTAAAACCTTGCGTAATGACTGGTAGCGCTCTTCTTAAGGTGGAACTGTTGAACATCCGGTGGCATTTTACAAATGATGAAAACGTGGAATTTCAAAAATTGGTCCTCGAGCGGCAATTAAAAAAATTAAAACGTTAACAGCAGAAAGATTACGATTGGTTTTGCTACATTATTATTGTGTAATAATTGCTTTGCTAATAATTTAGACATTTAGAGTCGGATACGTTTCTGTTAATTGGATGCTATGAAATAATAGTTCCGTTATTTGTAGTTTGCTTAAGATGCTTTATTTCGTTGTAATTAGACAGTTAATGATTGAAGCAATTATGTCAAATTAAAATGAAGAGAAGAAATTAGCAAATATTTTCCACGGTAGCCAACGCCTTTGAAAATAAAACTAAACCTACAATAAATACATTTATCTTCAACAAATCGATTCCTTTTGGGCGTGATCACATATTTGTGCTTAATTGGTGAATAATAAATTCGGAAGTATAAAAAAAGGAAAAAGCTTTTCTGCTCATTTACGTTGCGGAACGAAGGAATTTTATAATTAATAATGGAATAATAATGATTGCAATATCCTCGAAGTTCAAGCAATTTCTTAAACTAGATTTACCTGACTGCAGGCTCTTCTGCTTCTAAGAAGTAATGCTTCTGATGAATTAATTGGATGATATTTGATTGAAAATTAGTCATCTTTATGTAGCTATAGTTACAAATATACTCTGTGTCCTCAAATCATATCATCAAAAATTAATAATTTCGATATTAGTAGAATACCACGTATTGATCTATCTTACTCTCTTGAACCAAAAGTTATGACGCAATCAAGAACTCAATATAATGGTGATAAAAGTTTCTGACGTATCAAATAATTTTCTTATCGTAGACACGGTTTAATAAGCCAGGTTCAAACTTCTGCACCATTTACAACATACTGATTGATTACGATAAAATCTTGACAGAGATTAAGTTCTAAATAAATAGCAAGACACAATAATTCAGAAAACACTAGGAATGCATAGTTCACTTAGCAAAACAGAGTCTTGATGTTGATTTTTAAAGAGTAGGGCCCATTGTTGGTGTGCTTCAATCACAATCAAGCCATAGCTATGAAATTATTACTGAAAGCGTACGAGATAAAAGTTGTCAATGTCTTCGTGTAAACAAGTATACATCATTTTGCCTTTCGAAATCAAGCTACGAGGTTACACATGTTTTTAATTGAAATTAGCGTCTCTTCTCGATTTATTCAATTTAAGATTAGGTCATTATAATAACGACAGGAAACAATTATATTTATTGCTTTAAATCTATGGTTATAAATCATTCTGTTGGTTTTTGCTCAATTAGGTACAAACTTGGTATGTTTGCTGGTTAATTCATTTTTTTATTATTCATTACAAAATACCTAGCATTCCTTACTTGCTCCTAAAGGCTGCCAACTAGGTGCTAAGTAGGTAAAACAAACTTGTTTAACCTTCTGGGATAGAAAAATTGTCGCAGTTTGGCTGATTCCAAGATACTTCTCATTGTTCTTTGTTGTAATAAAGCTTCTTAGATGTCTCCAATTTCAGAAGATATAGTCTGGATATCCAGAAGCTGAAATGATGGCAAGAGATACTGCATATGAGCAGTGTACATGCAAAGAAATTGTTTGTTTTTTGCTTTTTAATTAAGAATTTAGGCCTGGGAAGGGTTTAATAACAATCTAAACCTCTTGCCCTGTTAGCATACTAAAAATTTCTCTTTTTGGAATTAAACAAATGAAGTACGAAAAACATTTACCCATCCAAAGAGAAGCTCAAGATCAAGAACATACACTATTGACACTTTAATAGTTTGGAAATGAAAAGCAAGCACAAACATTTTTGGGAAGAAAAGATCCATGGTACTTACGCTCGGATTTGGTATACGTATAAGCCAGTTCTAGATGGTTTACTACTGTTTGAACTTCTGTCGAGTAATAACTGTGGCGTTAATCTTAAAAATCAAATAAGTTGCAATTTTAAAACCAAATAAACCCTTAATCCCACTCTATGCTAATACCCAATTATTGCTTTCAATTGTGTCTCGCACGAAGCTCTCACAAGCTTGTTCTATGGTACTAGGGTTACCCGAAAATCACGTTGAATCTTACTTACTGGATAGAGAACAGTGCGTTGATATAATTCTTGTTACACCCAGAGGTGTATTACACCATGGATGATGTGATAATCTGTTTTTGTTGGAAAGCTGGCTCGCAACATAATCTCTTCATATGTTAAATAAGATTGTCTTTGTAGATTCTTTTTACTGAGATATCACTGTTTTAATTAAACGAGAGTCGCAATTAATATTCTACTGGTCAAGCTTAATTCTATCTTTACTTTTTCACCGCGTCGTAAATGCCCTAGCTTCTTCATCAAGAGAATAGAACTCTCTTTATTGTATCCAGAGAAGCTCGAGCAATTTCTTGTAATTTCGCTGTTCATTTCTAAATCGGAAGTAAAACGTCTCTTTTTGTTTTAAAAAGAGTAACAGCCATAACAAAGGTTATAACAGCTTTACCAAGTTTATACACTTTTCTATGTATTATGTTTATTAGGGTTCGACTTGAATTAAATAGCACCTGAACCTGGAGGCTGGACACACATTTTGTCGTTCAGCTAGCATCAATAGATAGTGCGTAAACTATATTTACCTGTTACATCAGGTCTTTTTTAACAGAAAACTCCTGCTTGGTTGTAATATTTTCTATGAGGGTTACCGTGGTTTATGAACATACGATAGAAGACATTTCTCCAGGAGGCTCAGACTCGATTCCGGTGCAGCTATAGTCAACCTTGTATCAAAGATTAAATTTAAAATTATATTTACAATAAGTGAGTGAGGTTAGATTATATCTTATCAAGTCTACTTTTTCTAAAAAATTTTATAATAGTTTCCATTAATTAAACATAATTGTGCTAGGATATTTAGGATATTGTAAGCTAGGTTGGCAGGTCATTGATTTGTGGTTGATTACAATCGAATTACCCGATTCATTAGTACAAACACATTTATAATCATTCTTGTGATTTTATTAAATTGAAATTAATAAGAATTATCATTAAATCATACTAGCAGATTAAACATTTATATACAACGACACGTCTATCATTCAGAAATAATTTAATTATTTTG
>VTPC01002260.1:0-15622 GCA_011009095.1 Ignelater luminosus
AAAACGATCACAATTTGATAAAGTATCAGTGAAAGTTCTTATTATTAACATATCGCATGGGTGTACAAAACCCTAGTAGAAGCTTTTATGTTATTATCTACGACATATACTATAGAAGCTAAATTCTAGAGTGTTCGCTTTCAGAACTGAAACAGACATTTGTTCAATGATGTTGAAACAGTTTTTTAAAACTTCAAAAGCAATTTCACTAGAAGAATTACTTGTGTCTTTTTTGTAAAAAAATTCACATGGAACAGTAATCAATTCGTAAATTATATGCTGTGTGATGGGATCAGTCCATACAAAAGATTTTCCTGCTTCTGCACTTGACTTTATTAATTTAGTTTTGATTCTTGATATTTCTTGGTTGTACTAGTGTTTTTGTGTTACACTAGTGTTTTTGTGTTACACTAGTGTTTTTGCGATTTTATCTTCCCAGGGAAGATAAGGATAGTGATTTTACCATCTGTTTCATTATTCTGGGGGCCTTTCTGCACATCTAATATGATATTTTTGTAAAATGGGTTTTGGACAGCTAGAACTGAGATCTCTCGATCATTGTGCGACGGGTGTCTTTTTGTTTGATTCGTTAAATCTATCCTTCTTTTCAGTTTGGCAGTCACAAATCTTCACTTTTAATATGTTAGATTTATTGCTGTACCCTTGGGTCGCTTTCCTTGTACATTGGTTGAGTTGGCGTAAAATATCCATCTGTAGGATGCCGGTTTACTTGCTTATAGTTGTAAATGCCAGAAAACGGTTTGTTGCAAGATATTGTGTTTATTTTATTTTTAGCGTTCCCAAGCTTCATGCTAGGTAGTCTGTTTGGTAGGTAAATTATATATTGGAATTTTTACAAAAGCTTTGGATATCCCCTTCCCAACTGTTCGTATTGTTTTTATTTTGACATTTGATTTTTGTTTTTGGGGTTATCTGATTTCTTCCTTGTATCGTGCCTTTTGTTTAAATATCGAGATCGACTCTCTTCTCTTTAGGTTTCTATTTTCGTACATAAATTTAAACTTAATATTTACGTGCAGTTGTGAGATATATTTTGAAAACAGTTGAGTATTTAAATGATGAATAAACCGTACTAATAATAAGCAGTATGTGTATAGCATACAGTAAGAAAAACAGCGAGTTCTTGAGACCGCTTTTTAAGAGTAATAGTACCTACCTAATTCTGATCTTAATTTCTGAAATTGATAATTAGTATTTGGTTTTAGAATCTTACCTGTATACATTCTCCCATTTCTTATATAATGACGATCACCATTTGAGAAAATCTCAGTGAAAGCTCTTGTTGGTAACATATTGCATGTGTGTGGATTCTAGAATTAGAAGCTGAAAAACGATTACAATTTGGTAAACTATTAGTGAAAGCTCTTATTATTAACATATTGCATAGGTGTTGATTCTAAAATTAGGGACTGCAAAACGATCACAATTTGAGAAAATCTCAGTGAAAGCTCTTATTGTTAACATATTGCATAGGTGTAGATTCTACAATTAGAGACTGCAAAACGATCACCATTTGAGAAAATCTCAGTGAAAGCTCTTATTGTTAACATATTGCATATTAATGACCTCTTTAGTCAAATTAGGACATTGGTCATTTTCTTCCATCTCGAATATCGTCGTCGCCATTTTGAACATGTACTTCCCAGCAAACATACTCACGTATAAATGAAGTTATTATTTGCTGTTAACGTAGAAATAACGAGAATCTGACAAAGACCGATAACGTCATTGTTTTACGTAATTATGACGTCTTGTACATGACTTACTACTGCCGTGAAAACGACGTCAATTTCACGTCTTATATTCGTCTACACTTAATTGTTTATTATTGATAAATAAAAAAGCAATTGAACTTAAAGTAAGTTTATTAGCAGCAAAAACAGAAATAATTATTGTAAAGAAACAAAAAATTCTATAAAACATTAGGTGAATTACAGTAACAGATGGAAAATCTATTATAACCTTAGGAAAAGTACAAAATAATTCAAAGTGATATATAATAATAATAATAATAATAATAATAATGCTTTATCCTAATTAAATCAGTATTATCCATTCAGTTTTATTCTGGACACTACTTATGCTGCTGCTGATGTCTTTGAAGTACAGCCTGATTCATAAGTAAAGCCTGTCAATTAAAACACGAAAACGATTAAGAACAGAATAACTTTATTAAATATGAAGAATATACATTTAACTCTGATTACCAGTACCCAATATAGTCACCGTTTCTGCACACAAGCGTATTTAAACGTGTTGGCATTGAGGCGACTAATGTCTGCAAATTGCAGCGGTAATTTCTTCCACGTTGACTGCAGCAAACGTTTGAAAGCTTTCAATAATGACCTGGGTTTGCTTGCCACTGTCATCTTCATTATTCTCCAGACATTTTCTATGGGGCTAAGGTCTGGAGACATTGATGGCCATGGCAGAACCTGGATGCTGTTTTCTTCTTTCCATTGTGTGCATTTGCGTGGCCGTTGCTTAGGGTCATTGTCTTCTTGCAACCACCACTGTTCAGAATTGGCACCATACATAATACGTGCAGACGGCAGGAATCGCTTCTTGTAAATGCAGCACATGAAATTGGATTCTACATTACAGGTAAAAAGAATAAGCTTGCCGAACCCGAATTGCAAAAAGCCGCCCCACGCATGCACTTTGAGAGTATGCTTGCTCCTCTTAATAACATATCTCTTTTCCTTTTTTTTTAATGTTTTTTATTTGGAAGATGCATTCATCAGTAAAAATAATCCTACTCCAGTCCTGGCTCTGTTGCGTTTGCGCCCACGCCCACTCATACCACCGTTGCACATGACGTTCTGTTAGGAGAGGAATCACCTTCGGCGTCTTAGATCTGAACCCAAACTCCTTTAATCTACGGTTAACTGTCGCTTTTGATAGATTTATACCCTTGCGTTTTAAAATTTCTTGCAATTGTGCGACAGTTTTGTCTGGATTGGCGTTAAAAACGTGTAACTTTGTTTTATTTTCTGTTGATTTTTCTCCCGGCATCACTCTTTGGAAAATCATTTACGTTTCCTGTCTCTTTGTAACGATTAATCCACCGCTTCACAGTCTTTTCACTTACATTTACATACTTCGATGTCAGTGCTGATGTCCATTTTGGACCGAAGCGGTGTTGAGATAAAAAGACAATCTCCCACCGTTTTTCACCGAAATTGACATTTTTTTAAAGTGCACGTGCGTATCACGAGGAACACCTGAGGCGACTAAAGTAATTATCGCTGATCGGCATTTTGAATGAATTTTTATGATCGGTTCAAAATCTAAGAGGGGGATCGTTAATTATGATTCAGGCTGTACATATTTTAACCATATCTTATTTTTCTGAACAACCTTCTATTTTATGTATAACAGAACCTAAAAAGTTTTACAGTATTATAAAAACCAAAAGCATCTTCTAATAAGTTCTTACCAACAAATAATCGTTTTATATTTTGTGTTCAGTAATAGTTTCTTGCCTGAACTTTTACCATAATAACTAAATTTGGATACAAGGTCATCACAAAAAAGTTCCCCTAAAATTGTATTCGTCTTCCCTGTTATTCCACTACCCCCTAAAGAAGATAAATAGGAAATCTAAAAATATTTAACGAGAATCTAGTTACATACCGAGATAAAAATATGGAACTTACCATAGAATTAAATGTCTTTACTATTGAGATAGATTTCAAATCAGTTTATACATTTAAAGATTTCAAAGGCTGGAACTGGTATATCTTCAGGAATACGATACGCAGGGTGAGATTCTGTAATTGATGATTTGCCTTTTAAATAATTGATTATTTCCTTACTTTGCTTCTTTAAAGTTAACAGCAAGGATATAACCTTGTTTTGGAATGCTAAAAATCTTTTAGTTAACACACATAATAATAATGTATAAACCTTAAACTTATATGTTGAATTGGTAGTCTCGTCCAGACTTTGAGCTACAGAAGTAGTTCGAGTATCTGATCATACTGTAGCTGAAGGTGCAATGGAGCAAACTGATGATGTTGGAGTGACTAAACAGATTATGTATCTTTTTCATTAGATTATTATTATTACATCAATACTAACCAGCTTCTGAAGACACTGATAAAGGATAATGTAGTCTTTGACTATAAGATAGCTCAAAACTAGCTGTAAATTAAGAAATTTTTAATTTATAAGTAATATTTCATTCCAACCTTTAACATTACGTTTACAATTATATATAAACGTATGAAAAGTTCTGGTTTGAAAGAAATATTCATAACATACTCATAAATGTTTAAAAACAAATTTTTTTATATGTTTTTGATTTTTATATTATAATTAGCATTAGAAAAATTCATTGAGGATCTTAAGTTATTATTATTATCAATGCTATTATTATAATTCTATGTCCACATTTTATTTAAAAGAATATAAAAAAGTAAGTTATTATAAAAATAATAAAAAATCGTGTTTTTGATGTCGTTATGTGGCCGTTAATAAGACGTCATAATTCGTGACGTCGAATTATGACCACTAATATGATGGGGGAAAATGGCGTCATTTATTGGACAGTGACGAACATGACCATAGATCACCCTATCTCCAAGTCGTTATTACGTCAGCATGTTAACTGAGTTGCCTCTCGTCTTCTGAGCTGAAAGCTAGAATTGCTCGAAGTGTTCTCTCAGCGTTGCTTCTTTTTTGCTCTTCAGTTATTTTAAAATCTAGCATATCTATGGCATTATCTTTTTTTTTATTTGTTTAACTTCAAAATACAAACTATATTACAACAAAATAATTTGAAAATTAACTGACTTTGTGAAGTTCTTACAATTCTTTTTTGTTTTCTATCAAAGCTTTCTTAGAAACGATCAAAGCTTGACTTGAATAAAACTTTTGGTGACATTTTATATGTTTAAAACGAAATTTGCTCTGTTTTCTTGCTTACTTACTCTCACCGCACGACAGTTCCGACTCTCCCCCCTTACGAAAGAAAAGGATTTCTATCAAGTATGTATCAGTAATCATGGAAAGTTCAAATTATACGAATCAAGTCAAATCTAGACCCTACACTGTCAAATTCGGGTCTATTTCTTGGAAGAATATTTAGCACATATATTTTAACAATTTTTATGAAGCAGTAGAGAAACTCGTTTTTATCCTTAGTACTTTATTAAAAAATATGTCGTACAATGTTTTAGACCTTGTGTCACTAGCTTTTGTTTGCAGTAATTATAGTCAATTTAACTTTAAACAGCCCTTAGTCGTCACTTGTTTTAACAAGGTTGTGACGCGTTTTGCTTGGGTGTGTGTTGCGGGCGGTGTTGGCGGACGCGACGTCTCTGCGTGTTGTATTGTATTGTATCCTTTGGTACTGGACGGTCGGTGCTCGGGCGCCAGATTTGATAAGGGAGTTTACTCCCCCACCTCGTCCTTGATGCGGTCAGACGAGGGCTCACCGGGCAGCTACGCTGGAGATCCGGTCTTTCCAGGGATCGATCGGCTGGAATTGAAGGGTGCAGAGCTCACAGATTAAATAAAACAACAAATCAGCCCAAAATAATTTATTTATTAAAAAACCAGGTTATGCTACAGGCAAATCTACCTTCTACGTGCTATCTCTACCAGCCCCAAGCAGGTAAGGGTGCAAGCGGTGAATCGGAACCAGGTTTCGGTAGGTGCCTTCGAGAGACTAAGGGCCAAAGTGTACACGGAACAGCTAGGAGGCTGAAGGGACGGAGTCACCCCGTGGAGGCCGGACGACTAAACCGCCGGGCCCGCACCAAGGTAACTTAAGCAGGATTACGACAAATGGCCTCAAGCCGTCCGCCGTAAGACCGCTTCTGGGACAAAAGGAACGGAGTCACCCCTTGGAGGCCGGACGACTAAATCGCCGGGACCGCACGAAGGTAACCTAAGCAGGATTACGACAAATGGCCTCAAGCCTGTTGGGGAAAGGAGACGGAGTGGGTTGTAAAAGGGTACGGTATGAGGAATAGGCTATATCGGTCGGAAAGGAAAGGCACCTCTATATGTTTATGGCTTACCAAGATACTTAATCACACTGCTGCTAATGGTCGGTGATGCTGGATGGTGATTTCTTCAAACTGCTTTCATAAAAAAAAGTAGCCCTTATTTAATATACAATATGCGATTTATAACAAAATTCATTTATCTGACACGTTAAACAAGCCCATTATGTTAATTAGTTTCATTGTAATCATTTAGATTCAAAATTTAACTTTCAAGTACCCGCCATAATACTGCCGTACATGCATTGATGTGTACCAACGTTGACACCAACGACTGCAAGAGGTTATGTTGTGCAAGGTTGAATATTTGATCCTCTTCAAAGAGGAATGATGAATTGATATTCTTACGTTTTGACAAAAATGTGTTTTTATTTTTAATATTTATTTTTACTTAATTTATTACAATTTATTTCCAGTATTTATTTACACTAAATTATTTATTTATTTATGTACAGAAGAATTTATCACTAATTACATTTATTTCGTTCGTACTACACGCGTTTATCTACTGTAGAACTAAACTACAGCTTTATCTATGCGCATTTATATACGTTTCCTTGTCTTTCTCGATGGGCGTAGAATGTCCTCGCTGTTTCTCTCACATTCGACGGTCAGAAACTCTGGACAGTGCGAGATCCCTCCGGCACATTCGACCAGCAACGGCTGTTCGACACCTCTCTAGTATGCTCGAGGGATGACTCGTTACACTGCTCCCTTCTTAACACTGTTGCGCCTCGTGACAGTGCCGAAAGTGATGTTTCGCAGATTTTGCTGCTTATTCCGGCCATGGCTTCTGGATCATGACGGTACCTGCATGCCGAACTCCTAGTACATCTCGAGTTTTTGAAAAAGAAACAATCTACTGTTTTCTGAAACTTCTGCGAGGATGTTCCGTGATTATAACTGCAAACCAGTACTTCCACACCGGCGTCTTGAAATATTACTTCTAACATATTACGCACGGTACGCCAATCCAGCTGATCTAGACCACATCCAATTATCGGCATAGCTAATTTCTTAACCCCGTACGCTTGGGGCTGTGTATTCAAGTCGTGAAGAGCGTTCCACAAAGCCTCATACTGCGGCTTCTCACACGAACGAGGTTTCGTGACCAGATAATAAAGAAATCATCCCTGGTCTTGTAGATAGCAGGTTTTGCCTACCTCAGGGTGTTGTAAAGAGACTTCTCTCGTGCGACCAAACTTGAACTTGCAGTCGACAGCTATACCTCAGGACATCTTCAAGTCTTTCGCCACGCAGTTGGCTAGAGAGTATTCTTCCGGAACTTCAAACAGGTTTCTTTGTTGCTTATGAACAACACCAAAACGAGCTTTCCTACCATTTGAGTAAAATGTCATAAAGTCGGTAAACGAGAGTCTTCGATCTTCAATCGCTACAACAGCTGCGCGTTGTATTTCGGCCTCTGGTTCTTCTATATCGACTTCATTTCCGCCTGCATACGGAGCCAACCGGTTGGTGTACACAACCATCATTTTTCCCCTTGGTGGTTTTCTAATACGGTATATCAGGTCATTTATTCGTTTAATCACCTTGTAGGGCCCTTCCGATGCTCTTTGCAGCTTTGCAGACAAGCCTCTTCGTCTTTGAGGACGATAGAGCCAAACTAGATCTCCAGGTTGATACCCTCCTGCTTGGGCTTTAATGTCGTATCGCTCTTTCATCTTGTCACTGGCTATCTGAATATTACGACGAACATTTTCATGAATGGAGTTTAACTTCTTACGAAGGTTATCAACGTAATCATCACCTACCACGTCATTTTCACTGGGTTTCAAACCAAACTGTAGATCACATGGTAACCGAATTTCGCGCCCGAACAATACTGCAGCTGGGGTTTGGCCAGTTGTTTCTTGTACAGCCGAGCGGTTTGCCATTAGAAACAGATGCAGGTATTGGTCCCAATCGCGCTGATGCTCGGACACCACCTTCGACAAGTAGTTGCCCATCGTTCTATTCATTCTTTCCACCATTCTATCCGACTGCGGGTGTAACGGCGTGGTTCTCGTTTTTCTGATACCACTCTTGGTGCAGTTACTTCAAAGATGACACTCTCACCGCATTTCCAGCACTGTAGTCTTACTTTCTTCGATCGCTGTTCTTCCAACATCTGTTTCATTATTCGTTTAATTTTTTCACTCATATCTTCTGCCTCGACACTTCGCACACGGACATGACCATGGGATGTTCACTTGGCTGCTTCAAACTCAAGCGCGTGCGCCAAAACACTTTCTAATTTCATGTGACGCGCAAGTCTCAAAGCCTGTTGGGTTTCAGAATCTCGAACAGCGTCGATAAAGGTTTGGACAGCCAGCTGCTCAAGAAAGATCTGCGGAGCCTCTGGATACGCTAGCTTAATTAAACGCTCTATGTCCGCTTGGAGTTCTTGTAAACTCTCTCCCGGTTTCTGCATTTTACTTTTCAGTTGCACGTAGGATACTTGCTGGAGGTGTTTATCTCCATAACGCATATCCAGTCGTGGTGCTAACTCTCGGAAATTTTCTCGCAAGTGGTATCACATCCAGGGCATCTCCACGTAAAGCCACTATCAGGGACGCTGCCTTTTCTTTCTCAGTCCACTTATTAGTAACAGCAGCCGCTTCGAACTGCATTAAATAAATGGACCAGGCTATCTTTCCATCGAAAATTGGAGGCTGAACATGATTTTTCGGCGTACCATTGCTTCCAATAACCGCCAAGGGTTGTTCGTGGATCACCCGCAGGTGGAAGTTGTATATCTTCAGGTACCTCGCTGTGAACGTCTACACTTTCTTCCACCACTTGACCCATAGTGAACATAGCAAACTTTTGTTGTAGTTCGTCATATTTTTGATATAATCCATCAACTTCCTCTTTCATTGCATTCATTTCTTCTTTAATTTCCGTTTGCACGTTATTTATTAACTTTTTATGTTTTTCATATTCGAATTCATTTTTACCATATTCGAATTCATTTCTTCTTTAAGTTCACTTTGCACATTATTTATTTCCCCTGTAATTTCAGTTTGCACGTTATTTATTTCGCTTTTAATTTCACTTTTTGTATTTTCCATATTTGAATTCATTTTTTCCATATTTGAATTCATCTTTTCCATATTTGAATTAATTTCTTGTAACATCTTCATTAATTCGTTATCCATTTTCGCTGAGGCAGATCTTGTGGTAGGCATTCACAAATTATTTTTGTTTTAAATTTTTAAATTTCACACCTGAAACCAATTGTTACGTTTTGACAAAAACGTGTTTTTATTTTTAATATTTATTATTACTTAATTTATTACAATTTATTTCCAGTATTTATCTACACTAAATTTTTTATTTATTTATGTACAGAAGAATTTATTTATCACTAATTACATTTTTTTCGTTCGTACTACACGCGGTTATCTACTGTAGAACTAAACTACGGCTCTATGCGCATTTATATACGTTTCCTTGTCGCTCTCGATGGGCGTAGAATGTCCTCGCTGTTTCTCGCACATTCGACGGTTAGAAACTCTGGACAGTGCGAGACCTCTCCGGCACATTCGACCAGCAACGGCTGTTCGACACCTCTCTAGTATATTCGAGGGATGACTTGTTACAATAGTAACATAATGAAATAAATAGTTTGAACAGTTAATAATACCGATTTTGAGCTATTTCAGTGGTAAGTAGGCATTTCGAACCTAGCCGTCTTCGACTGTCTGCTAGTCTGGGTATCAGCGAACTTAGTTCTTCGTGCCGTCTAGTCGCTGATTATAAGCCTGTGTCTTAAAGTTTATTTTGGCACGTAACAAGGTATATATTTGCCTCAAAAAGGCTATAAGGTAACTGTATGCACACATAGCGGAAGATCAATTCAAGCACTCTGAAATCTGAATATACAAGGTATTGAGAAAGTGGAGTAATTGAATGGTAGAACCACATTAAACTTTAAAAATGCATCCTAGATTCACTTTTAAAATTTTGTTAATGTGCTTCCTATTGAAGATTAAATGAAACTGTTACCGTGTGATTAGTAAGTAGATTGATGAATACTACTATTATTCAACATCGTGAAAGAAGAAAAATTTCTTGGAAAATGAAATTTCGGAACTACAGTAGAAATAAGATTTATGGTCTTAATTTTTTGTAATTTGAACCCCATTGAATATTATGATACTCTTAATTGCAAAACTTTACCGTGTAAGAATAACAATTTGTTTGTTTCACCATCATACCATGGGTACCCACCCCAAGCCTTTAACGAACGTATTGATTCATTGGTAATATAATTCTCGCCGCTCCTTAAACTCATTCTTTTACTTGCAGTTTATGCCTGTAACTTTCGATTAACCGTTCTAACCGTTGATATGAATTATCTTGAGTTATTTTTATGTTATAATATAATATAAAGAATTCAGGGTAGAAAATAAGTATAGTTCATTCAGGACCGTTAAATAACTATCTCAAGTTGAGATCTAATTTGATCTTTAATTCTCTTTTTGTAGTTGCAAGTATTTGTTTGTTTTGTAAAAGGCACTCAAAAAACCTTATCCAGGCTCGAAGTATTGACCTTTTAAATACTACTTTGGATTCTGATATGTTAGCTTCAGTACAATATTGAAATGTTTGGGCATAGTGGAAGTTGTATCTATTAGTCAATTGCATATTTCACCATCAACCATTGTGAATAATAACTCATGGTGGATTTTAATTCTCCGATCATCAATTTCGTGCAATGTCGGTACTAAGCACGTATTTGCCTCTCGATGTATTTTTGTTCGCTTTTAGCAGTCAGCTGCCTTATGAGCAAACATAATCTAAAGACAATATCTTAATTGCCGAAGCATTTGTACTATTTCAAAGTACAACTTGCTTTTGCAGTTGTTTCGGTCTTTCAGGACCTCCACCCATTAGCCTTAAAACGCTCAAAGGCACCATATAAGAATACTTGCATTACTAGCTGTTCCAGCTGGGAACGAACGCTTTTCTCACCTTGAGGAATGTCGGGCAGGTCGACTGTCAGCCGCTTGGCGAGCTCTACCCGTCGTCGGACAGCCTTTCGCTGAGTCGGTGTGATCTTCTGTGACGGTGGAAGTCGCATCGGTTGCTTTGGCATTCCTGTAACAGTTATATTTTTTTAAATACGGAATGGTGGATTCGGTCGTAGCTATTTGTGGATTCACTTTTCATACAGACCACAAGGTGCGGGCTGGGACATCTCGGGATGAGTTTGTCTGCAGAGCCTGTGGAGAGACGGTGCTTTTCCTTTACGAAGATCTCTCCCGGTGGTGGTTTCTACTCACGGTTCGTAAACCAGGATAGGATAATGTTGGGCGTAGAGAATCCACGTACGCTTCGAATGTATATTCCATTCCGAAGAAGAAAACAATCTTGAATAGCAAAATAAAACAAAAATAACTAACGGCAACATATGGTAAATTAAAAAACGACACAACAAAAAATTAAAATACATACGAGGGTGGTCTGAAAAGTTTCCGATCTAACAAAGATAAAAGACATTTTTTCTGAAATTTTTTTTTTATTTTTCAACATAGTCTCCTTGTAACTCTACACACTTCTCCCAGCGATGCTCCCATCTCTGTAACCCGTCCAAATAGTACTCGGCATTTTTCTCTGCAAAATAATTGTTCACGAAGGTGATTGCCTCTTCATTTGACGAAAATCTTTGTCCTCCGAGCGCAATTTTTAGATGAGGGAACAAAAACAAGTCGCTTGGGGCTAGATCTGGCGAGTAAAGCGGATGGTCAAGCAGTTCAAACCGTAATTCGTGGATTTTTACCATGGCAACCGCTAAGGTGTGAAACGGTGCGTTGTCTTGGTGAAACAGGATTTTCTTTTTCTGCAAATGTGGCCGTTTTTTCGCAAGTTCTGCCTTCAGCTTGTCAAGTAATGATGCATAGTATGCTCCTGTAATGGTTTTTCCTTTTTGAAGATAATCGATTAAAATAACTCCATGACTATCCCAAAAAACAGTCGCCATCACTTTCCCAGCCGAAAAAACAGTTTTTGCTTTTTTTGGAGCCGGTTCCCCCTTTGCAGTCCACTGTTTGGACTGTATTTTTGTTTCGGGCGTATAATGGTGTATCCAAGTTTCATCTACAGTAATTAATCGGCGCCAAAACTCGGATTTATTTCGCCTAAACTGCGCCAAAAGAGCGTTGGAAATATTCATTCGAACACGTTTTTGGTCTAACGTGAGCAAACGCGGCACCCAACGCGCGGACAGCTTTCTCATGCCTAAATGTTGATTTAATATGTGACAAACACGTTCTTTTGACATGTTCATAACCTCTGCTATCTCTCTCACTTTAATTCGGCGTTCGTCTAGCACCATTTGGTGAACTCTGGCGATGTTTTCGTCGGTAGTTGCAGTTTTTGAACGTCCCGAACGTTCATCGTCTCCCAAGCTCTTACGGCCACGTTTAAATTCAGCAGCCCAAAATCTCACTGTGGTAAATGATGGTGCAGAGTCCCCATACACAGAATCCAACTCATCTTTTATTTACGAAGGCGTATTGCCTTTCAAAAACAAATATTTAATGACAGCTCGATACTCGATTTTGTCCATTTTCACAAAAAAACTCACATCAACTCACTCAAACGACTGTTACATAAAAACTGCGCGTCCAAAATGGCTGAAACTTTGGTGAGTAACTGTCAACAGATGAACAACGAAATTCAGTAGCTTTTATTTACGAGTGCTGCCATCCTCACGTTGAGGTCGGAAACTTTTCAGACCACCCTCGTTCTCTTATCCACTTCCACAATTATCGATTTTTGGTTACCTTGTGGCTCTTCAAATGGGTGTTTTTCATCAAATGCTGTGAAGATGGTGCGATTACACCATATCTATGCGTCTAATGTTGCCTTTCTTCATGAACTTCAAAATCTTTTTCTTTTATTGCCCTAACTATAAACATAGATATATCTAAATAAAGTGAATAATTTTCTGAAATTACAAGATTAGTCTCTTGAGCAATAACCTATTATGTATTATCATACACGTGAAACATTTAACATATTGTAAATGTTGGATTTTATAAATTTAATATCGGGTCCAGAAGCCGTTATTATCTATGACAGCCTGCAGTCGGTCTTGCATGGATCTGACCAGATTTTGGCAAACATCTTGCCCCCGATGGCTTTCCCAAATCCGCCGAGCATGGTTTTCCAATTGATTGGGGTTTCTTATCTGGATTGGGCCATCCTGAATGTCATTCCATTGTGTACAAGTAGCTGCCCACAAGTTCGCAATTGGATTCAGGTCAGCCGACTTAGGTGGCCAATTAATGGGTACTATCTGAGGATTTTCCCTAAACCATTCCTGAACCAATCTCGACTTGTGAACAGCGCTGTTGTCTTAAACGAACAGAATAGGATTCATTTCCCCATATACAGCTCTAACGCTAGGAAGCGTTGTATTTTCAAGAATCCCTATATGTTCTGCACTGTCCATATGAGGGCTGGTTCG
This sequence comes from Ignelater luminosus, assembly GCA_011009095.1. Taxonomy (NCBI): domain Eukaryota; kingdom Metazoa; phylum Arthropoda; class Insecta; order Coleoptera; family Elateridae; genus Ignelater; species Ignelater luminosus. The sequence continues at coordinate 13,513 of VTPC01002260.1, forward strand.
GACCAGTTCGCCGGGACCCGCTGAAGACATCCAGCTCCATAAACTTAATGTAATGCGGCCACTCCTTTTCGACGGCAATACATTTTGTGGCTGATAGCGGGTATTGGGAAGCCTCCAAAGGGGAGTTCTGGACCCGACGTCTGTGCTAAAGACCTTCTCATCTGAGAAGATAACGTTCGCCCAATCTCTGTTTAAATTTGCTTCGGCAAATTCTAATCGGCGTTGCCGATGTAAATTGGTTAAGTCGACTTTTTGAGCTGGCCGTCGATTTTTAAAATTGGCTTCCACAAGTCGACGACGAATGATTCATTTGCTGCAAGGCAAATTCATTCTTTCTTTTATGGTTGCTAATGAAGAGAACGGATTTTCTCGTACAAAGGTACTTAATTCTTCTACATTCTCTTCATTTACCGCCCTTTTCCGGCCACAGGTTGCTGTTCGCTTGTTTCTGAGAGGATCTTGATCCTCTTCAATCCTGCGTGCCCAAAGATAGACTAAAGAATAACAAATAAATTAGGTGAAGACAATACATGTATACAGGGTGTTTTAAAAAGTTTCATGCCTATGAAGAGGAGAGTATTTCAATGTAAGTGAATATATAGATACTTTGTTTTAATATTTAGAACATTGATATCAAATCTACTTTATGATCATTGTTATAGAATCTACTGCTTAACACATCTTTAAATAGTTAGAAACGAAGTAAATACATTTCTTTTCGGGAACTGCTTTCGCTACTGAAATATAATTTACCTAGTTGTTTTTAATATCCAAGCCTCTATTTACAGAAACTTGTTTGGTTAAGAAACAGGCCTAATCTTGCCTAGTTTATATAAAGTTATTTTGAAATACCCTTTATAATAAACTTATTAAAAAACCTCTATAAGCTATTTATGAATCACTGCTACTTACCGATAAATCAACTTCTTGGGCTATGATTCGTTTATCGACACCCCTTTCTATTAAGGCCTGTAACTTGCCTCTGTCTTCCGCACTAAGGTCGCGTTGTCATGTTAATCTTGGCATATTCAAAACGTATTTATTATACAATTAAAAATAATTTGAATTCACGGCACACACTTCAATCACATAGTTGTTCCCCACTAAGCAAAAGAACATTATGTTAACATTTACTTAATGTTATCATTTAACATAAAACGTTTCTGAAAAAGTTGACATAACATTATCTAGAACAACAAATTAAACAAACTTTGCTCCCACTATAGATGTTTTCACAATGTCAATTATTTGATAATTTAACATTTTTTCAAATGATGTATAAATGTTTCTTAAACATTTTAGAAACATTTAACGTTAATTAATTAATTTAACGTTTAATTATTTTCAACGTTTATTTTACATTCTTATTATGTTATCTATATTATTATATCCACAGTTAAGGCTCAGTATTTCCATCTTTAGTTAACTTTAACTAGAAGTTTATTTCTATGGATACAACTGTCGTCACAACTTATCCATAGAAATAAACTTCCAGTTAAAGTTAACTATAGATGGAAATACCAGGGGCCTGCGGATCAATTCTTGAATGTTCGCTACAAGAACAAATTCATTAGAATCATTTAAGCACACAATCGGACCAATCAGATGCATCTAAATTGTGACACTGCTAAGCAACCAATAATGTTAACAAATTCATTATCATAGCGAACATTCAAGAATTGACCTCGTTTCACAAAATACTATTATGACTATTATTAATAATGTGTATCCTAGCAATGTATTATTAATAGCAAGTTAATTGTTGTTGCTATGGGGGCATTCACATATTACGTCATCACCAAAAGTCATTTTTCAAAGGGTGGGTGTGTCAAATAATATTTTGGTCATCAAGCCGCTGGGGTGGGTGGGTCACTTCGTCATCAAACACATAATTATATAAAAAATACCGAGAAAAAAATTCCATATCAATTAAAATTTAATTCAAGTAGAATATAAAAAATATTTCATTGATAAAGCATCAATTTCCAGTGTCATCCTCATAGATGGGTTGCATCCAAGCCTCCTTGTCTTCAATTATCTGAACTCCGCCCTCATCAATGCTACTAACAACCTCAGTCTCGATCTCTTCTTCAGCCAATTCAAAAATCGT
>VTPC01002261.1:8863-43465 GCA_011009095.1 Ignelater luminosus
AAAAAATAATTATTTGGTATTATTCTTTAATGTAAAACTAAACACTAAACAATTTTTATAGAAAACATTTTTTCATAAAATGCATATTTACTGAGATATATAGAATATTCCATACTTTTCGGACACACTGTATATAAAGGCAACTTTTACGCTACGATTTCGCATGAGCCCTTTTGCGTTCGACACACACCGACCCCGCACCACGACTGTCTTTTCACAACTAACTGCCCTGCTACATATTAAATTTCTAAGATTTGGGTGTTTATATTTTGTATTTTTGTTTTTGTGCAGCTGGCGTGTGTGAACGCTTTATGACAGGGTCAACTCATACGGTTAAATAATTTATTGCTCTTAAAATACAGTTCTTTCTTAGTTAGATGCTTAATAAATTAAAGAAATTTAATACAGGCTTTTATAAAATACACAATATATGAGGGAAGACAAAAGTAAATTCCAGAATCGTTTATTGCCCAACATTTTCCTCTTTAAAGAGCAATACATTTTCATGTAGAAATTTATTCATCTAATTGTTATCATTTCAACTACAAAGATACACTAGAAATCGTAGGTTAAAAACCTTCTAAACATAGGTATTGTATTAAAAAAATTAAATTTTCATTAGACAGACATGCCTTTGATATTGATTTGTACATCACATTTTGAATATCAAATAATAGTAACAAAACTCACTGAATTAATAATGTTCAACATCGAGTGCATCAACCCAACTTAAATTATTCAGAGTTGAATTAACTTTCTGGATATTAAATATTCAATCAATGAGTAGCATCCACGGCTTTTACTTTTATAAAAAAAGTTAAAAACCGGATTTACTTATTAAAAAATTTTAAAACACAACAAATGTAATTCATTTCGAACCTATTACGCAAAATTCACATCATACACGTAAAGCTCATGAAAATGTAAAAATCTCTCCATCAAAGAAAGTTTTCTGTTTTGTTGATAAAATGGACCCATTTCGTGCCCTCTTTCCTGAATACAAACATCGTAGCTACAGATGTTTAAAATAACTTGGGAGCATTATTATCCGACTCATTTCTTCTACCATCAAGAGAAATGTGGTATATTTTTTTAGAAGAAGAACGGATCTATATCTAATGTGATAATTTATCATAATGCTTGGTTTTCATTTCACATTCCCATTTCCTTCATTTTAACCTTTCTCCTTTAAGATCTCTTGACATTTGGGAGCGCATTTCCATATTTCCTAAAAGTATATAAAAAAATACAATTTAGTCTTAAATTGCGGGATACTGGGTTTCGGGTTAAATCCATGTCAAGTTACAAAATATCGTAAAAATAAAACATTCATATAAAATATACCAATAAAAAAATTTAAAACAAGAGTTCCGAAAAGTATATTGGCCTCGTGAGATAAAATGCGTCCATAAGGAAATATTTGTCATCTAAGGTTTCCAAATTTCGACAAATCAAACTTTTATCAAACCATAAAAAACGATGGGTAACAAATATGTTTTCATTTCAGACATACATAAACCAACAATAAGATATATCATGCATCGAAGAACTGAAGCGAGCATCAATCCGCCACAACTATAAAGTCAAAATTTAACAGCCAGTTTAAACCTCCCTGCCAAGATATCGCTACATTTAAAGCCAACATAAAATTTTTATAGCCCCTATTTCGATTTGGCAGGTTTCGATACGGTTTAAATTAAACAATTCATTTTAAAGTCTCTTTTTCAGTAAACAGCGATGTCTATTTGAATGTTCCAATGACGTCGTTTATTACTTCCCTGTTTGGAATTTCACGCCATTATCATTATTACGTTCGTCATTTGTATCAATTTAACCTAAAGTGTGCTTTGTGTGGATAAACTTAACATAAATTGAATAAATTAGGCCGTTGTTTGGGCTAAACAACTGACATCAGTTTCATTGACAGTGAGGTATTACTTTAATTGATATTGTAGGCTGATACTTTGTAAACGATTAGAATGATTGATGTCAGTTTTTAATCAAGAATACTAAAGTTGAACCAACATTTTCTGACAAATTCTTTCATAATTAATATAGTAATACCACTTTAACTTTCGTAGTAGAAGACTTCAAGCAATTATAGTAGCTTGGTATGCCAATGTCTTTGCTTTGTGGTATTTAGTAATGAGCGGAAATTATTTTTGTAGAACACACCAAAAAGAACGCAAAAATATGTAGTTGTAATTATTTAAAACAAACAAGCCGTACTTATTAAGTCTATGTTGGTAGAAGCTATACAAGATACCTACATAATGTTGTCTCTGTACAACCTTGTATACCTACTTCATAACAACAGAATTAACAGGTTTTGCGATCTATGTAGGTGGAAGTATAATTGAATTGGGGGTTTGAGGTTTGACTACCAAATTGTAGTTTAATTCTTAATTGCTTTTAATTAACCTTGAACGTTTTAGAAATAAAGGCATTTAAAAAATAAAATTGAAAAAATAAATTAAAACAGTCAGCAAGTTTTGAATCTGCTATTTATAGTAACAAATAATTTGTATGCAGTGACCTGTTGCATCAAACCACGTCCACTTAAATTCTTGAATGAAACTCTTAATATTGTAAGTAAAAAAATTTATAGTTCAATGTAAAAATAGAATTTTAAACACGTTTTAGTAAACTTTTCTATAAACTTATATAACAATAGTAATAAAACTAGAAATCCTATGTTTATCATAAAACTAATAACCATTTTCACGTATTTTATATTTTTATATCTGGTAATGAATGCGATTTCGCCCTATATTAACGAACTCCTAGATTGCTCAAGTAATTTGTGCACGATTTATTATTTAAATTTATTGCATCTTTGACGCCGCTGGCTTCTGCCCTGTTCTCTTATTTTTTTTTGTACATCGGTACTTTGATTCCTTGTTCCCATTTCTCTTTAGTTGTTTTGTTTCTAGAGTGTCTTTTAAATTTTCTCAATTTTCATTCTTCTTACAACTTCATCGTTTGGTATCCTATCCATCATCATTCCACAATATCTTTTTCTATACATAGTTTCTACAGTGTCTATTCTTCTTTTTGTTTTTTCATTTAGGATCCATACTTCAGAACCGTAAGTCATGCAGTACTCCACTAATGATTTGAATATTCTTACTTTTGTTCTGTTGAAGTTGTTCTCTCCAGAGGATTGAATAAAGTTTTTTCGTTGCTGCTTTTCTTCTATTAATTTCTTTTAAGGATATTATCATTGTCTTCTCCGCCGTGTTTAGATTGCACTCCCAAATATCGTGTCCCTTGTTATCACCATCTACTGAGTCTCATCAATGTTAACTTCTAAATCCTATTCTGTATATTCTTCTATACGCTTTCTAAGTATATAATTTGCACTATCTTCTTTTTGAGTCACAAGAACATATTTGTCTGCAAATAATAGTATACCTGAATTCAGGTATAACTTAAACAAAGTTGATGATAGACCTTTATTTACGGGAAACCCTCCGGAAAGCCTTATTCTGTTCTTTACATAACTACAATATATAATTTTCTTGACATGTTGTTTTCTTCCATTGTTTTCCGTAGCATGGTTGCGGGTATCTTTCTAGGGTTTAAAAACTTTTGTGTAATTTACTTCCGCATTTCTGTGATTTCTCTTCAAAATGCTTCATACAGAAGAGATTGTCCACACAAGATCTACTCACTGCAAATTCTCTTTGTTCTTGAATACCCACCAGTTTATCTTTAATGTGTTCTTTAAGAATTCGCCAGTTTCACATTTAGTCCTCTATAGCCTTCGCACTCTCTTTTATCTCCCATCTTATATATATGGAACAAAAGTGTGCAATCTTTTCCTTAGAAGGTTTTTCTTCATCTGAACTGTAGTTAAAACTTCTCATACAATTTGAGACTAGCGTCTATAATTCTATAGGTAAGTCTCCAGGGCCTGGTGTTGTATTATTCTTCACACGGTCTAAATTTTTTTATTTCATCTACAGTTACTTTCTCCACCATCGCTATCGATATCATAACGTTTATGTCTCCAGTATCCTTTCAGCCTTCCTTTTTAACTAAATAATTTTGTATCTTTGCTTTGCTACCTTTAGGGCCTTCTTTTGCTAATCTTCTTCTTTTTTTCCTTTTATATTAGGATTTCGTCCTGCTTATTTCTGCTACTGTTTCTCTTGCGATTCCGACGTCCGCTGTCCTTTCTTCTCTTGGACCTTCCACCTTCTGGATTGGGTTTGTGATCTTTGACCAATTTTGCTATTCTGCTTGGGTCCATCCGGTTTACGTGATTTCTTCAAATCTTTGTTCTGTTTCTGATTCACCTCACTACGTCTTCTGTCTATACTTCTTCTCTTTTGTTTTGCTTCTGAGCTGATCTCGCAGTGTCACCTTTTTTATTGCATGTAATGTTTTCATTTCCATAGTAAAAACTGTTTTGTTTTCGATGTTTCTGCTCGCCTTTCCGCGGCAAAAGTTAGAACTGGTCTCATACATGTTTTACATACTTGTATCTCACTACTCGTTGACATGTAGGATTCCGGATATTTTAGACGCCTTGATGGTGTTTTGTCTCTTCTCTTCTATTATTTTGTTGCTGGTTAGATGCAAACCTAGGTTGTTAAATTGCATCAGTTGTTGTATTGTTTGACTTCTGACCATCAGCTTGCAACGAATTGGATCTTTAGACATTACTATTGCCTTGGGCTTCTCTCGATATCAGCATATCGTATTTTCCGCAGCCTTTTTAAATCGGTCTAGCAGGTTGTCCTAGTTTTCGGCGAGCATACGATTGCTACTGTTTTGTCGCTCATTCGGTATCCGACCCCTGTATCTTTCACTTTTTTGATTATCACTAAACTAAAAAGTGTCGGGTTTAAACTGTTCCCCTGTCGAATTCTACTGTGAATCGCTACTTCTTCCTTGCTGATTAATTATTATAAAGCTTCTTCTTTTTGTTTATAATATATACAGTTTATGTGACTACAGTTTATTCTTTTTTTTGAGTGTTATACAATTTAAGCTTAGTGACCTAAATGTTTTTTCGTGCAAACATTGTGTTAGTGCGGTGTGCATTTCTTCTGGCATTCCTTTTAGAACTTCTGTTATTTTTGTTGCAATTTGGTTTTACAGAGAAATGTCGTAGAGTCACTGGAAAAACTTTTGATATTGTATTTTGGGTTCATAGAAGATGTATTTAATGTTTGTTAGTTTGAGTCTTTCAGAGATATCCTTTGTTTTGCTTTTGGGTAAAGGAAATTTTCCAAAACGCACATCCATTGGGTTAATGTTAATGTTAATGAATGTTGTAGACTATTAACATAATTCTATTTGATGACTCCCATCTCCATCACCTGCTTCATTACTATTAGGCATACTTTTTTAAGATTTTCAATATTATGTAATATCTCTGTCAAAGTTTCATTGTGTGCTTGTTTTATCTGGATGGTAGCGTCTTCATTAAGAACGTATATCTTTACAATCTTTATTTAAGCACCATAGAAAAGAAGAATTTCTTATCTATTTTGTTATCTTGTTCTGTTTTCTTTGTTTTACTAAGCACCACAATGTCCATCTCCATTCTTTCTAATCCAGCAAAGCAAATTCTTTTTATTTAGTGATTAGTTCTTGTATATTCCAGTATTTAAATCTCATAAACCTTTTCATGCCTTAAGCTCAATCCGGGTTTTCATCCAGGCTGGAGACAGGCAATGGTAGAGTAAATATTTGGAATCAGATGGAATATAGTCCATATCTGTCCTAATGTTAGAAAGTGGCTGAATATAGCGTCAAAAAAGAATCACAAAACTATAAGATTCATGTAAAAAGTCCCCAATTATATATAATCAGCGCTCAAAGAGCGCATTGGTAGTAGACTCCAACAAAATTTATTTTAAATTTGTCATAAAAAACCGGATAACTGATGACTTCAAGACACCAGTTCTATGTAACATACTTTCTCTGAAATAAAGTTTCATAATTAATACATTAACACGCCGATGATCGAGCTTCATGAAATATTGTTTTCTATGACTGTTCGATAATAAGGTCTGTGACATACAATCCGAAGACCATGACACTACTTTCTAATTAAGCAAATACGAGTATTTTGTTTTCCGCGAAAGCGTCGTAATGACTCTGATTTAATATTTATGATTGTTAATATGAATGATTTCCATTTAAATTTCAAACTACCTAACAACAACAAAATAAATATTTACTTCGAAATGAATTCAGTGTAATAGAATTCTGAAAGCACGCAAACATAATGTAAGATAACAAAATTATTCAAAATTCTATATTCCAAAATAGAATTAATAAATGAACCATAAGTTATGTTACGTAATCGTTATTAGACTTGAAAGTTAGCGGAATTGATTGTGAGAAGATACAGTTTCTGCGAAAATTTTAAAAGTGAAATCCATTGAAGAGAGTAAAAATAAGTTGTTCAGTTTAAAACATTCTCCCTGTCTTACACGCACACTTTATAAATATTTACTAGATGAACCTTTAAATAGTTTCGTTTTGAGCTAAAATCCTAATAAAAATATTTTAGCTAAAATAACAAATATTCAAAAATTATGAAGTATTTCATAAAATCACGCAAGAAAATTGGATCATTTCCCTCTAGAATGTAAAGAAAGGAAATATACAAATTAAATTTACATCTGGAACGAATACTGAAAGTGTAATATGCTGATGAGGGCCTTAAGGACAAAAGATAAATTTTGTAGACATAAATACTAAGGAGTCTTATATCTTAAAATATCTGCTTTGAACTGTGATCCATTTTAGGCATTTTCTCTTAAAAAGACTATTCTTACTTTCTATCTACACTTAGTGAGGCGTAGATGAGAACAAGAGAATAAAAGTGTGCTCTCGATAGGATACTTCTCTTATTGATGAATGTTGACAGAGAAAAATCTTTTCTTGATTAAATAATCTTGATATTACTCGTGCAGAGTTATACACCTTCTATAATGTTTACCGAAAAGTTTCTGTTCAAATTCTGCTTGTTATCTTTTTTAATACAAACTACTAAATATGAAAAGTTTCATGAAAGTATTCATGCTGTGTATTCTTCAAGTTACTGAAAAGACTGTATACGCACCAGAATGCGTAAAAGATCAGAAGTTTGTTAAAATTTTCCATAAAAACATTGTAAGGGGGAAAACGAGGGTGTATAACAATACAATCCAACGAGGTAAATATTTTTCTTTTGTAATTCGGTTTTAAAATCACTTCGGCAATGATTCAAATCAATAATGTTGACTAAAATTACCACAATTATTATTTGTTATTATCTCTTGTAAATTTATTGAACTGAATTTATCATTATTTACGATATAAAAGAGCTTATTAAAAATCTAAAAATTGAATATTGAGTTTTACGGAATGGGTGTGAGAACTCTTGAATTTTTCATTGATAATCTATGCCACTGGAATTTTCCAAGCATGCTTTACGAATAAAAGCTCATTGAATAGTGGAAATATTAAAGCTCTCGGTACTGATTTAAACGGATGTGAATTAGCACTTCAAAAGTGTTGACTTTTGCACATTTTCAAAGAGATGTATAGTAAAGGTTGTTTTTCGTTTTGTTGAGAATCAATGTTTATTACTGCAGGCATGTAGATCAATGTGATACTTTAAACGGGTCTAATGTTAACGATATTGTTTAGAAAAAAAAAACAACCTTGATACTTTAATTAATTTTTTTTCTACCTTTTCTATCTTAACACTTTTGTTAAGGGCATTTCAATTTATCATTTTGTTAAAACTGAAATAAAAAAATTGACATAAAATTGTAAAAACGTAAAACTGACATTAATAATTTAAATTAGTTGAGTTTTAAGGATTTTTTTCCATCAAATAACTGTAAGTCCTGAGCATTTTTTATTTAAACAAATACAATTAAAATTTGTATTTTGGCTGGGGAAGGTTATTTAAAAGCTCTATTTGATAAAATTGTTAATAGCATGGCGTATTTCGTTAGAACAACTAGGGAAGAGTTTGAAGAAAGTACGACCGGCGTACTACAGGTATAGGCAGTCAGTGGCCCAAGAGCCTTTAAAGAAGAATCTTCTGTTTTGACTGCTTCGGCATCAACTTGCCGTTGAAGTAAAGCCCGTAGTGTGTTCACACTTAATTTGCAAGATTGAAATTTATAACCGCAGCTCATTGTTCCCTACTAAAAATAAATCCTCATTCAGAAAGCTACAAGAACCTTTAAGAAGCCAAAAAGATGAATTAAGAAACCTGACAGATTTCTGCATAGCGTTTCAGGCTGTCCTAGACTCTATTATTACTAAAGAAAGTTTTGAAAATCAAACAATTAAGATGCATAGCAACATCAAGCAGCATTTATGGTGATACACCTAGAAAAGCAAGAAAATACTGTGTTTATATACATTACGTACACTCAATCAAGTTTGATTAATGAAAACCAAGTAACAACTATAGGATTTCCAAGTCTTGGCCATTTTTGGATTCCGAGACTCAAAACTATTATTTTTTCGATTTTACGGACTTCTCGAATTTGAGATAATTTTATAAACTAGTTAATTCCACTATCTTTGTTTTTGTAAATGTTTCTGCATTTCGTCTGCCTGATTCATTTCTATATTCATATTGTAGTAAAAAATTATAAAAATATCAGCCCGGAAAGTGTAGCGGTGATTACGGTACTTAAACAATGCAGTTGCTTTAGACACTACCAGTTGATAATTTGATTAGACTAAGAAAACTTAAATGCTCTGGTATCAGACATCTTGAATAGTAAGATTTTGTAATTCGGCAACAGTGCTCCGACTACGTCACCGTATTGAATCTCAACATACGAAGCAACCATAGGCACTTAATTCTAACTCTTTCCGAGTTTATTACTTACATAGCATTAAAGTAAGCAACCATACTATACATATAGAAAAATCAGAACATGCCTGTAATAACAAAACATAGAAATATCAGCTTTTGCTTTGGGAAGAATTCGCCTTTTTCACTTCCTGGGGGAACGTGACGGTTACGAGAAGCTGAGGTTTAAGACCTCTCAGAGCGTTGCCGTAGCAAGGGAAAAGTTGAGTACTCTAACCTGTACCGATATCTTCATTTTCGTTCGGGAATCAGATAGATTCGGGCAAAAAACAGAAAAAAGTATCGTAGATGGTCATAGAAGTAGTTAAGCTGGTGGTCTCGGGCTGGTATTTCCAAGACTCGAGATAGTACATTTCTGAATATTTCCCGGGGATTTAGTCCCAAGAATTCTCGGGCCAAAAACCCTAAGAACTAGGTATTCTTCAAACATGTGTAGATATTGATTAGAATGTTTAGGAAAAGTATAAACCTTGGGTATGCTGTCTCTACGTATTTCTAAGTTGTCCATCAAACAACTAAAATGACTGAAAATCTAAGCTCATTAAACATACTACAGTAAGAGTTACCATTCTATGCTTGTTCATTCCTGAGTAAAAAGATATGTATCTGAATAGAGGAAAAAAATTAGAGAAAAATGATTTTCAGCAATTAGGAAACGTGGAAAGTGATCAAGATTTTTCTGTAAGCATAAGATAATGAATTACATTGCAAAGTGAGTATTTTGTACAGTAAAAAAAGACGTAAAACCTGTCCGAACGCAATCGAATGCTTGTGGAAAGGTTTACTGCTAATCCAATAAACGATTGGTACAAAAGCCTAAGACCTTTCGAGTGATATAACATTTTTGGTCTGGATAGAATTTAGTTGCCTGTCCTTTAGAAGGCTTCTTCTGGAAGTTTTATAAAATTTAGTCCAATTTGTGTCAAACGTTTGAGGGATAAAGAAATCTTTTGTTTTATTAAATCTCTAACCCTAGCCCTTCTTTTAGTACAATTTTTGCCACGTTTAACTCTTTTCTTTTCTATTTTATTGGGTTTTTAAATTATCATCCACGAATTAGCTCGTTATCAATAATAATGATTTGCATAGGTATTTTGGGGCCTTAATTAAGCAGCAGTAACTCTCATTAGTTTAGGTCATAATGAAGTTTACCATGTCTTTAGAAAGATTTGATTTGATTTATTAATAATTCAAAGGAGTCCGATGGCACATAATCTGAAAACCTGCACAAGGTCTTGGAGTTTCATCTTAATCATTCTGGACTATCGTTACTGCCTTCACACCAGGCAGATTTTAAATCTGATGCTTGACGTTTTTTTGAAAATGCTGTACAAAGTATACACTGAATTCGGAGTCATCATCAAGTCTCTGCTCTGAAATACAAATAGACCTGACAGAAAAATACAAAATATCAATTTCCAAATCAACAGTTTGTAGAAGAATACAGCAAATAGGTCTTTCAGTAAGAACTCCGTATGTATAAGTTATGATCAGGAAAACAAATGGTATTTTATGAAGAATGCACTTTTAAAGGTTTGGTTTCTGCTCTCATCATTATACTTAAACTTAAAGATTCTCTAATTAACATGGCAACCAATTTTGTCCTTTACGTTCTTGTTACAATCATATAACACTATAGTATTCATGATTTTTAAAAAAGCTTTATTAGTTAGTGAAAGGGGAACAGAAACCAGGTCTGTAAATTTCTGGAAAGCATTCTGTGGTCAGATGAAACAAAGATTGAAATGAAGCATCATAATGAGCGAATGCTCATATGGCACAAACCTGGAAAACATTTACGTTATCAGTGCGCAAATCCTACTTTTAAGAAACAAACCAGAGGTATCTAGGAATGTATGGCTTCCACAGGAGTCGGAATATTCTATACAATAGAAGGCACTATAAATGCTACAATGTATCTACAAATACAGATACGATAGTGAAAGAAGGAAATCGACTAATGGGTGCACAATTAATTTTCCACACAGCGAAAATAGTGACAAGAAGAATGGGCTTACAGTGACCTACTTGTCTCCGATAGAAAACCCGTGGTATCACTTAAAGAAGAAACCCACAAATCTTCTTGAACTGCAAACTTCATTGCAGACGAATGGCACAAAATAAAAGCGAGTTATTGTAAAAAACTTGTAGAAAGTGTACCCTACAGGTTATGCAGCAAAAGACGGCCATATCGGTCATTAAGATTCAAGTAGGTATAATTATATAGATCTCAAAACTATTGTATTAACTTAACTAATTTCTCATGTAAATTTTGATAAAAATTAAAAGTAAATTTATGTATTCATTTTCTCTTTCTTGAAATGAATTTTTAATTTTTATTATTACCTTGCACACTTCGACAAATATTAGAAAAAACTTTGATCTTGTGAAAAGCCAGATAGGCAGATATATTTATGATGCACACTGTATATTTATTCTTTACAAATTTGGCAACTTTAATATTATCATTACTACTATTACTAGTTGTTTGTTTTGGAGTCCATTTACAGCTCACAATCGGAGACAAGCCACCATCCACTTGTCCCTTATTTTTCGGAATTCTCGTCCACTAGGAAGAATCCAAGACCCAGCCATTGAGCTAGCTTAGGTTTGCTAACTCTTAAATGGAAAATTTCATTTTATATTATTGAGATGGCTGAATTATTTAAAGGTTAAGTTATTTGAAATTAAAAATATTGTTAGACATTTTTAATTTAGTTTTTCCTTATTATCTCTATTTAAAATTTTAATTTTTGTTAAAAAAGTCATTAAAGTATTTTGAGGTTTAAATTATTATTAACGCCTCAGATCACTCTATTGAAATCTTTATAACTAAGTTTTCACAAAATTTTCCACTTCCATAGTTTTTACAAAATATTTACGTCAAAACTTTTATTGAAACTCAATTGTTTATGTAAAACATGCCAAGCTTTGTTTTTTTCTTAAATATAAAACCGGACGTTTAGGTGTTTTGACAAGACGTGATACGAATTTTGTTGTGGTGATTAACATCATGACGTCTCAAAGACTGTGCGATAGCTTCACTGTAGCTGTCTCAGGATACATCGATTTTAACATACATATATATTGCGTGTCGTTATAAACCTCCATGGCTGTGCGTATTGTAATGTATGCTATTTAGAATTTTGAAAACGTTGAAGTTAACGATGTCAACCTATGTACGTTTGTAACACAAAAATTCTAATTGTGGGAAAACAATACACCTGCCGTATTTATTTCTCAAACATCTTCAGGATATTTCTCTGAAATTCAATATTTCAGTCAAGGCAGTAGTTGGAATGTTGTTCTTTTAATTTTTAGAATCTTATTTACATTATCTTAGCACAAACGTGTAACAGTTTCGTTTGAAACTTAAACCTCATAGCGGGTCATATTCTTTACGTAATGGTTTAAAGTAAGGATTGTTATTATCAAAGATCTCCAAAAACATTTTCTAAGGTTTAGCTTTAATTGCTTTTCAACTATATAAATTTAATTGTTTTTCATTATTACCTACTGAAAAACGTTAGATCTACATATATGAAACGCGAAACCTGTTCGTGCAATGTCTGTTGATATTTATGTCTCACGACCCCACGTGATAATTAAAAATTAAGATAACAAAGACTAAACCAACAAAACTCAAACCTTTGTTCCAAAAATCCATAGGTAATATCAGTAAATACAAATTTAAACGTAACCTGAAAATGTGGTGGTATCTTGTTTGACCTGAAATACTTTTCGAGGATTTGTTTCAGTGCTTTCCTTTAAATTTTATGGATGTGCTCGTAACATACTTCCGCTACAATGGATCTTTGTAACAAAAATATAACAAAGAGAGCCCATAAAATCTGTGAGATCTATTTTAAAATCTTGTTGAAGCGTTACTTTAATGAGTATAAAAATATTGCAAGTTTGCAAGAAATCCAATTAAAATTACACTTATTTAGTTTCCTGAACACAGCAAGAATTTTAATTAATTTGATAATTTAACACTTAATGGGGTTTATTTTAATTACCCTACTGAATAATTTAAAGTAAATTAATACGTCGCTATAAATTAGGTTATAAGAAGGAAAAAACGTTATTCGTTTTCCTTTAACTAAAAATAGAATTTCTAGTGTAGTTGAAAAAAATTATGGGGAACTACTAAGAGAACCTTTAAAAAGATATAGTGAACATGGTACAAAGGCATTCCACAAAATAGTAAATCTGGAAGTTAATATCATAGAACGATGTTTGTACAAGAACATTTGCATAACGGATATTAATTTTGCTCGGTAGAATTATATATATCTGAGTCACGAAGTTTGATTATAATAAAACTACGCAGAAAATTTGTTTTATTTATGTTAGTTATTGGTTCTAAATTAACATTTAAGTAATTTCTGTCTACATATGAAAAATTCGAAACGTTTTTATGTTGGCCACAATTGAAAGAATAGTAATTTCTTACGCTAAATTTCACAAAAGCAAAGAATGCGTTGTCCGCGTTTCCATAAAATCAGTACTACATATGTGAATACACATATTCAAAAAAATGTTAAAAAAACACACTCTGCTTTTAGAATGTTGTATAGAAACTATTCAAGTGATCTCTCAGAAGTATATTTGAATAGAATTTTATCAGAATAGAAGAATGTCTGTAATAAGAAGAGAAGGAAAAGGCATTACAAAACCAGAATTAAAATAAATCCAACACGTCTTTCATAACTTTTACATAATTCATCTGAAAAGGCCTTGAATTCAATATGAAAATAAGTAAAGGGTTGAAATTCTGCATAAGCAGTACATATGAAGTTCATATACTATGAAGTCTCGTTTGCATTTCAAATAAACTTTACCAAGTAGAATATTTAGGGTCTATAAAAATTCCTATGTTTAATAAAAAAATAGTACACGTAGAGAAACCTTCAATGAATTTTAAGGAACATGTAAATTTAACACTGTAGGAAAAGTTTTAATTACTTTGAGACGAGTTTTTCAATGAATAGGTTTTAAAAAATGTCTGGCTAATGTACAGTCTATAAAATCTAAAATCAATAATTTGCGGTAAAACGTTTCTGACTGAAATGTGTTTTAAATTAAATTTCTCGATGTTTCATAAATTAATATTACAAATTTGCAAATCATTACTATTATAACTATATGGTCTACTTAAAATCTTCAAACAAAAAATTCCTTTCGACCTATAGCAGATGTATATAATTCTGTACAGTCAATTATCACTGATTATTTCAAACAGCATACTGATAGAATCCAAGAATTCCCGATACTAAGGACTTGAACACGTCTCATTGCCGACTCTTTCATTACCACATAGTATAAGTCCTAACATATAGGTATATCACTGGCTTTTTATCTTCAATGATGAAGACGGCTATAAACGCTGTTTTTTGGTTGGTGTACTCATCAGCTGGGAACGGTAAGTATAACATGTGACAAGAGGTTAAAATAGTGTTCAAGGGTGGTTAGATCTCAGCGATGCTTGCTGTGTGCAGAAGGCGGTGGCGGCACGCGAATGCAAGTTGTACTGTAAAGTAAAATCTTTATAAGAAACGAAAAACACGCAAATCCTTAATGCGTTTAAGAAATTCAAATCTAAAACAAATCAAAGTCCTGTATACATTGTCGCTGACTGTGTAGTCAAAATCTTATGCAAACATCATGTTCAACGATTAAGATTATTTGCATGGGATTTACTAATATTAATATCTTCATTTCTTTGTGAAAAAAAACATCTTTATTTACAAGACTCTACATCCAACATCCAGGAAGGTTTATAGACCAATCAGGACATTGGATCTCAAACGTCATAATCAAGCCTTTTCTTTCGTGACAAAAAATGAATTATAGTTACGTTTCTTAACAACCCAGGCAGTAATTTTTTCTCTCTCTATCACCCTTCTGCATCGAGAGCTTGTAATTAACACCAACGACAGACGTTATTTACATCTAAATTTGACCATGCCTTTTCCTTTACCTGTCACGATTGCCCATTGCTGATGTAATACATATGCTATCAACATTTCAGCACTAACTTAAAGTTATTTCAGTACATTAGCTATGCTTATGATAGGTGGACAAAAAGACGAAGGCATTTCGAAACGCGTGTTAGTCAGTTTAGTATCAAAATGGGGACCTTTTTTTTTAAATTTGATATCTTGGATACAGAAAGTTGTTAAGATCATTTGGAAATTATCGATTCCGTTTAATAATTAATGTAAATAGTGCATAAATACCCATTCCGTTTCGAAATCCCTAAGTTACAAGTTGTATTTCACATCTTGTATATTTCCTTAGATACTATTGATAAATGTTGTTCGTCCCTATTATATTTATAAATTTAGGAAATAAAAGTTTCTCGGTTAGCAAAATGCTGACCTTTTGCTTCGTCCGCAGATAACACAGTTTTCCCCCTCGCTCTCTCTGTTGCGAATGAATAAAGCTGAAACATCTTAAAAATTAAATGTATCTCAATTTCGTTATTTTATATTTTAATATTCCTAGAATTTTGTAGCCCGTGTCAATGCAACAGACATATACATTATTTTTATGACCTGTCGCTTGATACTATATGCAAATTAGTTTGGTGGGGCTATCTGAGGTTAAACACGAGTAGTGTGAGTGAATTACCTCAGCTTAATTGTTCTCCAATGAACGAAATCCTATCGTCATTCCCTCGAATCATTTAATCGAGGGGAAAAGATGCTTCAATATAGCGTCAGCCCAGCGCGTCTTCTCCTTTGAAAATTTTTAGTCAATCAGCATCAAGTTTTGTCCTGTCTCAGACGCGGTGTTAATACACGCTCAATTCAGTATCGTACCTGGAGATCCTCTCCGTGAAGTTTTTACAGAAGTCGCGAAATCTATTAAGATTTAGCTACCGAGGTGTGTAACTTATTCCGTACAATTATTTCGAATTGTAACAAAACGTCGCGAGCTTCGAATCTTCGTAAACAATAAATTCCCTGTAGAACAGGAAGATATCGTTGTGTTTATTTAGTATTGTCTACCAGCAGTCTTCAGACTGAATAACGAATCTCCAACAGGTATCTTTACCGTACCGTCTCGACAAGTGATTTTCTGGAATAAAATTTCTTGGGGTTCCCCGATACCTGATAATTTGGCTCACTCAAACCAGGCACCGTTGTGTTCGCAGCCGCCGGCCCATCGCTTGTGCACCGTGTAAGTCAATGTGCCGTGCTTTTGTTGTGTATATATATCGTTGGATTCATTATCGCTGTACAAAGACGTCCAACGAGTTACTAGCTGCAAGTTTATTTTTCTTTACTGTACATTTATGTCATTTAAATCTTGGAGCGATTACCGCAAAAATATCTTAGCATTATTGTTAGCTGTATTTCTTAGAAGTTATTGCAAGAGCGCGTTGTGTCTCTTTGGTTATTACGAACCCAAAGAAGGGTCACCGACAATCTTTAATAGTTATTTTACTTTAGCTTATAGAAACAGTAAATTCAATCCAATTCCTAGTAAGTTTATTATAAGCAAATATAAAAGAAAGAGCTCACTTCATATTAGTTTAAGAGTTCATTGTATTATTCAAATATTGCAGTTTAAACTTGTCTGTTTACCTTTAACGTTTCTTTAAGAACAATAGATGTTGGATTTAGCATTGAAATTTATTATCAAAATTTTAGAAATCATTAATTCATGTTTGTTTCTTTTCGGTCATAAGAGCAACAACATTGAAAATATAGGTCAAGAGATTGTTGATCTACTTTAATAAATACCGCTCAATTCTTTGTTTGTATTAATATACACCGTTTATTCTATGTTTAAGTTTACTTAGTATCGTTTACCTGTACCTACATTTGTTTATTGTATACGTTTGTTTTATGTTTATGTATTTGTATAATACTGTGTGTAACCTGAACTTATGTTCTCTTGTTTCGTTTGTCGAGTATCGTACTTGTAAATATTTGTTGTTCCTACGTGTACTAACAGATGTTTTGTTCTGAGTTTAACTGTTGTTTAATTCTGTCAGTACCCGTAGTAAGATTTGTTTCAGGGAACATAAGGTTTGTGAAAACGGCCTTGCCTAAATTCGACTGCGAGCACCACAAGCTAGCCACTTTAATAGTAAGTATTCCGTAATCTATCAGCTGTCGCAGGAGAACCCCATTCGCCTCTGCGGAGGTTATCTTTTCAAGGTCAACCCCACGAATAAGCATTTTAAAGACCGGAATAGTTGGTTAGTCTAAGGATCAGCTGTTCACTTATATCGGTCAAGGTTAACTAACACTGGCGTCTTCTCAATTATAACCCTACCGCTACGGTTCTCTGCCATTTAGGTCGTTCTATGACCCCGACCCAATCTCCGATCAAATAGAGCTAATCGTGTCTTAAGGCATACCGTTATTGTTTTATGTTTCGTCATTTCATAGGGCCATTAAACCCACTTTTACACGTAACGAAGTCAAAAATTTCAAAGAAAACAAAAAAGGGTTTTCAGGATCAAAAACGTACTTTATCTTCTTCACTCAAACATTGTAAGCATAATTTTGCTGATTGTAGTACGCTATTCCCACAGTGGTAGATTTTATACATTTGGAAACGAACAACTCATGACCAATGGCAGCAAAAACCATTCAAGTTTTAAATTCATAGCTTAAAAGTCCTATGCAATACAGCAATAGATAAAATTATTTTTATGCTATCGAGATTTAAATTGAGGGACTATTGAGTTCTGAGTCTTGACCATTTTATGATTCCCGGGACTCGAGACTAATTTTTCTCAATTTCCAGAAATTTGAGATTTTAGATAATTTTGAAAACTGTTTAGTTCGATCACCGTTATTTCATTTTTTAAAATCTGGGTGTTTACACCTTATTACACTTCATCAGACTGATTCGTCTTTATATTTATATCAAAGTTAAAAATTTATAACAATTAGATACCTTAGCAATCGGTTAAGCTGTTTCGTAACAAAAATATTTTCAGATTACGGATTTCTAGTCGTGATTCGACTAATTAATTTTGCAATTTGGCAAAAAAAAACTAGAGATAATATATTTGAAATCACAATTCAAAAACATAATTATCTTTTGTTTGAATGACTATCACATCAACTTGCTGTTGATTAAGATTAAGAAGAAAATTCAAATCTCGAACCGCTATTTGCTGAAGTCGAGACAATACATTTCTATGTGTACAAACTTCCGAAAAATCTTGTTAAGAAAATTCTTGGGTCAGAAACCTTAGTACTAAGGTTTTGATCAAAAAGAAAAAAAAAAGCTTATTGCACATCGATGTTATCTACAACACGAAGGTGTTGATGTTTAGGAAACTTTCTTCCAGTTCCTACTGATTTATTTTAATTACTCTCTTGAGTACTGTTTTCCCTTTCCAATTCTTTCTTTTTGAGTCTTTACAAAAGTACTGTCATGTGTATTATTTCAAAACAAGGACATTCTAATTGTACAGTAAGATTAATAAATAGCATGTGTAAGTCATATTTTATTAGTTAATTCCGTCTCATTGTGTTTATTGCAATAATATCTTTATAAGCACATCTCGTATGTAGTAAATGTGAGAAAATGTCTATTCTATTTTAGAAGTCGAATTAAAAATGATCTGTAAATATAAAATTGTTTAATTTTGTTTATAGAGGTCTGCTAAGTAATATTTCTCTTCGTTTTGAAAGTTTAGACATAATAAATTTCAAAGCTGTCATGTAATTAAAGCAAAATATATCAATATTTTATTGTATATGTAAATTCAGCTTCATTTTCTACTGACATTGCTTTTAAGCCGTCAGCCACCAGACAATTTATTGCTAACAGTAGAATGAAAGTACGCATTTTAAAAAAATATACATTTTGCGTAAAACTACCTTTCTAACTACCCAATTGGGGCTAAGTATCTGTTTTAAACTTAATCAGGTTTATTTGCGCTGCTATTGCTTAAGGGTAGGAAAATCTTGCTTTATACATGGTCCGGAACAAGTTTTGGATATATCTTACCCCGTTGGTTTAATCAGATTTTTCTTGAAGTTAGGGTCGTCGCAATGGTTTACTAAGTCAAAAAGCTCTCTGCAGTATCGTTTTCTCGAGTAGAATTTATCTGTGCGTGGGTAATGTCTTCACTGTAGAGATTGTATTTAATGCATCGTATTGCATTCTTTTTCTTTTTCTATTTCTATCCACTACAGAAAGTGGAGCATCCAGTTTAGTTATTACTGATTGAATTTAATCCCCTGGTTATCAGAACGTTACCGCTTATTGTTTACCAGTTCCCATTGGAGAATCCGTACCACGGCTTAGCTTCCTTATCGTAGCTACCCACTAGAGGTCTTAACAATCGAGTTTCACTTATAAACTATACGCGAAACTGCTGTAACGATATTTGTGATGCTGATGGAATTTTAAGCGAAATCCTTAAAGACGTTTAGTTTGTCAGGGCGGTTGTGATTTGTGGATTATCTAAAGCAGATTAGTTACGTAAGTTCAGAATTATGTACATGTACCTTTTTAAATTTTTTCGCTTACCCTTCAGCAAACAACAAAGCAGTTGCTGTCTTAATTTAAGTAGTCTAAAAAGAACTTTAAGCAGAACAGGTTTCTAATAATTGTATAATGTTAGACTATAGAAACTCTGTAAAATCTAACATAAATCTAACCGTGAATCTTTTTCCCTCAAAACAAATTTTTTTCGCGTTGCTTTCAGATTTTTCTCAGGAGTACTTTTTTTATCTAGAGTAAAATAAACTTCTTGCAATATATTATTCCATTGGTATGGCAACGTTGTGTTATTGTATTTTGTTGTTATAAAATTTATTTCTGCTTGTAAAACTTCTAATAAACCTATGCATAATTATGTAAAATTAGCAATTTATTTTATTGTTAATAGTTCTAAGCTTAGAAACAAAATAAGGTAAAAGTTTTGAAATTTCGTAAGCTACTACTTTAGTAAATATATCAAGCAAATTCTTTTTAAATCTTATTGTAAAGCATTGTACCTATTGTATTATTCTAGTAGTATTATGAAGAATAAATGTTCATAAACATAATGAGTTGAAATAAATGCGGAATCCCTGAAAATGACATGAATAAGCATACCACAGCTACGTGTTTACAAAATACAAAAGAAAACCGTTATTCCTTATATTGTCCTAAATAAGAAATATGTTTTCATTTTACAGTACATTCCTTTTTCCTGGGAATTAACTAATATAACAGGTGCAAATGAAAGTAGAAAATTTTGATATTTTATAGTAAGTAAAAGAGTATTGTATGTAATTTAATGATTTAGCCTGAATGGTAGCATTTCTTAAAGCACTTTCGTGGGAATTATTAACAACTAATTGTGTAAAAAGAAAATTATTATCTTTACATACTCATATATTAATTAACCAAGTAATAATAAGCGATGCTTACAGTAATATTCACACAGCTTGAGGTATTTCTTGCCATGACGCAGCACCTAACCGCTACGTCGCCTATGGCTAGTTGCCTCATTTGCATGTCTTGCGTCGGCCCTGCCTTTAGTTCAGCGTTTAGTAGCGACAACATAAACTTTGTATGGCAAAGTTTCAAAATGTAATCTGATGAAGAACAAAAAGATGAAAATCCTTGCCTAGTCTGACGTTGAATTTCCAAGCTTGTATGTTCAAAATCTAAAAAAAAGATCAACACTGTTTGAAAACCAAAGTTCTCTCCTAACATTTAATAAAAAGCAGATTCTTCTCCACTAGAGTCAGAGATTAAAGTTTTGGATACTAGATTTCCAATTAAGGCCTTCGAATTAAATTATATTCACAGTGGTTTAATGAATAAAATTAAAATTATTATCTTGGAATCTAGACCTATCGGGTTACTTCCTTGTCTTTCTTTGAAAGATTCAACATGTTAGAGAGTAATCTAGTTTGTATTTAATTGTGTTTAGCATGTTACTACGTTCTAAAATCCTCTAATAATCGTGTCCGTTGCATATCCTAGTATATTTACTTTAAAGTGATCTTTGAAGTGAGATGTATTGGAATGTTCTTTCTGCTCTAGTAAATTCTAAAATATATCTCATGTGAACTACAGGTTGATTATGAATTTTAGGTTTTAATAGTAAAAGAAGCACAGATGAGATGAATTCAATTTTTATTCTTGATCTTACTTGATTGATTTACAGACTAACTAACTAACTTAGTACCTGCTCGAAGGTAGGTAAGTAATTATAAAATTGGGTGGAAGAGACCCGCCACCCACGTTGCAAATAATAGTCGTCTTTTAGTTTTAATAGAATCTTAGGTTATAGTCGGGTTGTGCATTTTTACAAAGTACTCTAACCAACAGATGAGTATTGGACTTGACTGGAATTATAATAGCTAGGACAGTAGGCTTTTAGGGAAACTGAAACCCCGAATTAGACAGGGTTCATCTGTGATCTCTTTTCAAGGGCGCCCGGAGGAGAGAGCGAGTGGGATCATTTGCTCCCCCCCCCTGGCTTGAAAAAACAATTAAATCTATACAAGAAAAAATAATTTTATGCTGTCGACAAACATAGAATCGGACGGCAATCTTTATTTTGCCCCCCCCCTCTGAAAAAATTCTGCGGGCGCCGTTGTCTCTTTTCAGGTTTCAAGTGCTTTGATAAGTTACTTTACGAAGCTACAGGAAGCTTTCAACGCTTTTAAATCTTTTGTAATTTGCTCGTAATATTTCCAACCTCAAAACGTCAGTTTCTGCATTGGTCTTTATAATAAAAAAAACTTATGGCTTTTAAAACAAAAAGTTCAACACCAAAAACAATTCGTGAAAGGAACCTGCAAAAATAAACATAACCTGAAACCTTTACTTACTTTTACTTATCCATCTTCCTTGTAGAATCCTCCAGATCCAGCTCTAGTAGGGCTAACCTCAAATAAGGTTCTACACCGCGTTCGTTTTAACATTTGCTATAGGGAATTAGTATGGGAAATCTGAAATATGCCAAATACTTCGTTCTCGAATAAAAGTCGGTGAAATTAATGGTTGCAATCGATAGATAAGATATTCTAACGTACTGTCCAAAAATATTACCCTTAATAACAATCCCAATTCTTCAGAAATTATAAATTCATTAATTACTTGCAAAACATTAATTTAAAGGCCGAAAACTGAAAAGTCGACGCGACTTGCCTCCGTGGTTCAATGGTTATTACTGCTTGCTAAACCGCATGAGCTCTTCGAATGTAAAATCGAACCCCGTTACAAGCAAGACTTTTTTAAATTTTATTTACTTAATTTATTATTTCTTGTACGTTTTTAGAATAAAAGAATAATAACAAATTAAAACTTCAGTCAATGAGTTAATAGTTAGACAAGAAATCGTGCAAGATTGAAAGAAAGCAAGTGATATAAAAATTTAAAACACAGCAAACGAAAGCAAAATAGGCTCTGTGTCGAATTTGCAAGTAAAAACAAGCAAAGGTGGATACTTCACGAAATTTGTACAGTGAAAAATTAAATGGCCTTCTCTTATATTGTTTTTCGGCTTTTCTGCTAGCCTGTTCAATCTCAGTCAATTTTTTTGGGTAATGCGGACTTGGAATAACTTGAAATTAAACTGTGTAAGTATATATGAACTCAATCAATAAAAGAAAGGCTTTTGCTAAATGTGAGTGAATGTTTTATTTGTGATATCAAAACTGAAGCAAAGCTCATTTCCTATTCCAATCTTGACAGTCAAATTCTAGTCATAAAATCCACAAGATAGTGTACAATATCTTTCTGTGGCAATTTTGGATCTTGATGATCAAGAATTCCGAACTTCAGGTTTTTTGGAGATCGTGTCCCAGATAGAGATTGAAAAACGTTTGTAATGTACAATTTAACTCAAGAATTTCTGTTATGTTCAAATCGTAACTCAGAGAGCAAAGAGATTCTGGCCTGCTATTTAGCTTCTGGTTCGAGAAGTGTCAAACAGTCTAAGTAGATTTGAGTAATAGCCAAAAATTGCACACTAACCAAATTTGTAAACAAAAATAAAATCCAGTACAACAAGAAATTACTTAGGGGCGCTAGCGCGGTTTCTTTATTAAAATAAGATAGCTAGAAATGTTTATAAAACTAATAATCATAAACCTAAATGAATACATTTGATGATTTGAATGATGAAATCCCAAACTTAATTTATTACTTTTTATTTCCAGACCGAATTAATAATAACAAAAATTTCAGATCTGACTTCACTATGGAAAACTACTGAGCGTTATCTAACGATTTCATTTTTTTTAATACCTCTGGGGTTTCATAAGACTTACTAAATTCTGATGGGGTTAATCAAATTCCTTTTATAAATTTAATATATAAAAAAAAACAAATGGCAATATAATGTTATTTTGCAAATAGTTAACGAACTTATCCTAAAATTAGTAAGCCAAAACGTTTTCATAAAGGTTCACATTTTTATATTATCTTTTGCATTATTGAATTATTTTTGTCTAAAAGTCCAATACTGACTAGCAGGTCTATTTTATTAACAATTTTTTTACGATCTAAACTTTCCTTTTTCCTTCTTCTTTTGGTTTTCTGTTTACTTCTATTTCCCTAAAGATTTTATTTTATGTAAGCAACATAATAATCGCTCTCTTTTTTCTTTCTAGCCTTTAAATTGAATTTCGGTTTTTTCCTAATACATATTTATTCGAAGCATCATGTCAAGAGTATCAGATTTTGAATGATCCACCTACATGTGTGTAGGTCAAAAAACAATTGTTTCGTTTTCTATTTTACGCTAACAATATAAAACACTTTTCTTTTGTTATTTCATGATTTTGCCCGTATAAACCTTTAAACAGTGCATTACTTATAATTTACTGCATTTTAACAATTAATTTTCAAATTTTTATTAAAAATTATTTTTATTAAACCTTATTGTCTGAGAAAAAACAAAGAGAAAATCGGTAGCATAAACAGAAATATTAAGAAAATTCACTTTAGAACTTATTTAGGACCATTAATTTTTCTTGCGATTATAATTTATGCCCACGATCTTTTAGCTTTTTAATTCCCTAAAGAGATATAAAGTTAAATTACGAGTTCTTTCCCCAGCGAATTTCAAATCCTCTTAATTCAAAAATTCCTTCTCCGTAGTATTTATTCCTTAGTCAGGTTTACATCGAAATAAATAAGTTAGCCATTGTTGAAATTACAAATGAGAAAAAAAAAGATTCAAAGATTGAAATTTACGCTGCACGAATTACACATATATGTAGTATCTACTCAAAAAGTCTCATTATTTTTCAATTTTGCATTGAGATACGGCTGTGAAAATGTAAAATCCACGTTGGTAAATGACTTTCAGAAATACACACCTCGCAAATCTGCATCACTATCGCGCAGCCACACACTTTTTCAAAATTAGAACGTTCATTTAAAAACTTCCAGCTGGAAAAATATGAATTCGCCGATTTGTTTACAATTCTTTAAAAAGATTTTTTTCCAGATTGTTATTGAATCATGTTTTCGTCTTAACAATGCACAATGATTTTAAAAAGAAGGTGATTTGAATAAGTTCATTTATTCGGTTTGCTAATAATTTTTAAAAATACAATTATTAATAATTTTTATTGATTTTCTTGTATAAGTGGGTCAAATATTTCGGTTAGAAGGGAAACAAATAATGAAATTCTGCAGAGGGCAAATTACATATGTAATATGCAATAGGGTTAAAAATCAGGCCATTTCAGAAGTTTTATTGGTCTTGTGGTAATTACATACTAAAAAAATGAAAAATATGCATGCAATCATAAAATATTTAAAACAAAGAAATTTAAAAAGGAACGACCTACATTTTTAGATTAAAGAAATCCTAGGGGATGCACGGCTGGTCCTTTTATTTTTTAGTTTAGCTGCGTCTTCACATTCTATAAAAGAGATTTGGTTTCAAGAAGTAAACTAATAACGATTCAAATATATTTCCAGACGCTCATTTTATGAAAAGTCCCATTTCCATGTATTAACCTTTTATGGAACGGGTAACCACTGCGAAAAAGATGTGATTCTCTAACATAAAATAGATGATATCCAAAAAAGGTAATAATAATAATAATAAAAAAAAGAGACGACATTTTTTACAAGACCATTGTTTTAATCTTGAAAACGGAAATGCATTTATAATTTGATCGGATTATATTTACACTCATTCAAAAACAACAGCAAGCAAAAATGAATGAAACAATGCCTAAAAATAAAGAAATCAAATTATTTTAAAATCTTCAAGGCATATATGTGAGTACAGTGTATTTCCAGTTATAATGTCGAAACAGACAAGAATAGAAAATGTCTAAAAACTCAAATAAATATTTGCAAGGATAAATACACAGTTCTTTGATTCAACTGCCTTATTTTAGGAAAATGAAGTATAAACTATGTAATTTAATAGGTTAGGTCCGGCTTTAGAATTTAATGCATTCTGGGGTGGATTTAAATTTTTTAACCCTTAATTAACTGTTAATTGAACAAAGCGATTGATTGCTGTTATAACAGGGTTCTTAAGTATTTTAAATATTATTTTAATCTGTCCGTTTATTGTTAAAAATTATTGTATATTACAGTACATTCTACCGCGACCAGCGTCTTTCCTCCTACACTTGTAATAGAAATACTGAGCTTCTTATAAGCGGTGGTGAACTAGAGACCATTTTGACAACGGATCTTGCCAGACATCCTGATTGTCTTCCCCTTTATTGCTTTACTTCACATAAATTGTTGATTAAGATTGATCACGACTTTTATTCCTGTAACGCTAAACCTAATCAATAGAGAGCAGATTTCCAGGAAAGTTGCATATTTTTGTAAAAAATATGATTTTAGGGAAAATTAAAAATTAGTAATGTTTAGGAAAAAAAACTTATCGATGCTGTACTTACTTATAAATGCCTGCAGTGACTATTTGGGTTGTTGGCCACAATTAGGCACATTGTAGATGGCCTGTAGGAGAGCGTAGTCTACTCTTGTTTGTATCAAGTATTCCTAAAAAGGTTAACGGAGGTGACTTATGTATCGACAAAGCTCAATCCATTTTTTGTTGATAAATGGTGTAGTCCCATCCGTGTATGTAATTAGCTGATTAGGTTAGTGGAAGATGGTAATTGGTGATCGTCCAGGCGGCCACGTTTCTACTCCAAAAGGATCAAAGTGGGTTGCAGCGCGATGTAATCCGACTGCAGCCGTTGCGTCGTACGGAGGGTTTAGAAGTAGTGCAGTGGAACTGTGCGACCCAAAGTGTATTTTGATTTTTTTATAATAAATCTTTATACGCCTTTGAATTTTTTAATTTTAAATATTTTTCATGTTTTTGTCAGTCTAAAATTAGATTTTTGATGCCTAGAAGTCGTTCATTATTAATCACAAGAAGGTTTTGATCTTCGAAGAAGACCTTTGGAGTACTATTTATCTACTGCAGCTACTGGAATTTAACAATTTTTGGGAAAAATCTGTAGAAAATCTGGTCTGGTCTCCCGCCAAACACTAGCTTTGCAGTGTTCGAGATCAATGTTTTTCAAATTGTGCTCTACTAAACTATGTATTTATAAACGCACAGACAATACAGGAGTTATAAAAAAACGGTTTTTCTTGGGGCAACAAAAGTGATTAAACTTTAGGTATAACAGGTATTTGGTAGGAAGACATTTTTGTCAGTTTAAGAAAGCAAAGCTGATCAGCAAAACCGGAGCAATCTAAACAATCTCAGCATTTTTGGAGGGCTCAATGTCAGACGTTTGTCTGCCCAAGCACAGGAAGGGAGGAGGTAAAAACCTTACTTAGAAGATTCTAGTTTATACCGTCTGAAGATGAATTTGAACTGAAAGACTTGTTTTATTTATTTTTTATTTAAACTACCCAAAGTAAAAGAAGCCCAACGAAGCCCGAAAAGATCAAAATACCTGATCATTTCAGAGCTAATTTATTCAACACCAAGACGATTGTGCATAAATTCATTTACAAGCCTACACTTAAGTGTTACTCAGTGTTTTTCAAATTACAAAATATTGAGTTACTGCTCTAGATAAAAAAAACTTTTAGGTTTACGTAAATTTTGTATCACTGAGACAACGATTTTATTCTTCAAAAGTAAAGTTAAGAAAGATGTTCTATTTTTGTTCAATTTTTGAATTACGTTACTTTTTCAAATGCCTTGCAAGTTCTCCAACACAGTAAGCGTGATTTCTTATCAACCACTCGACTGATTGCGCCAGCACAGTGAATTGTATAACTTTTGCCGTGCCCTCTTTAAACAGTTTTTCAAACCTATTGTATGATCTTTTTGGATTTTCTACTGTTTTGTAATATACAAACTTATAGTAAAAGAGTATTTTCCTCGCGGGATGCATTGTTTTCAAGTAGAACTGCATTTTCAGAAATCCTCTTTTAATTAAACCGTGTGCTTTTAAATAATGGATAATAAACACGTTCAGGACACTAAAATGTCGTTCTTAATAAAAGCATTTTAGTAGTATGTAGTAGAGTAGTAGGATGTAATTAAAGATGACATGTCAAAGCTGGTCTGAAGTGAGTAATACTAAAAGCAGCCACGCGGAGAATTATTCAAGCGAGACAGACAGAGCTTAGTCACTTAAAACGGTATTAGTTTTTTTTCAAGACGGCAAAGTGGACCAAGTGTATTGATGCGTGTTTAAAGTGTGCATCCTATAAGCAACATAAAAGTAAACCTAACGACATGATGCATACTTATAGTAATCAAGTAAATAAATAGTGCAAAGAAACATTATTACATTCTAGCGTATGAGGAAGATTTTACGAAATAGTTGATCTTACAGGCAGTTAAAACAGCAGGGTTACTAATTAAAAGACATATTTCGATACACCTATCCGATTACATTTTGTACGCGCAGGATCGACTTAGACTACAAAAAAATTTAAAAATATAATCAATGATTTTCGATCTTGCTTATATTTTTTTAATTTGTCTTGGGATTTCTAGATAACTAATTGATAAAAATAAAATTTCTACACAGGATAACAAGAAATATCTAAAAAGCTTATCGCAATATGTTTATATCTCAAAGTTGATCAAAACGGGGAGTTACCAAAATTACAGAATGTTCTGATTTTTTAAAATAGAAAAATCCTGAATTAATTAAATGATTATGCAAACTAAATTTCAAATCCGACCATAACCTGAAACTTCATTTGATTCTTAGAACCAAAAGGTGACAAACTGCCTGAGGAGTTTTTATTGTTAGCGAAAAATTTTGTTTTCTCGATTGAAAAGCAATATAATTACTTAGTTTGAATATTTGTGATACTTTTGGGTCGGCTTTTTGATTAAGTTTGTTTGTAAACTAACAAATACATTTCCATAGCTCGAATTAACTGTGAAAAAACATTTTAGAATAATTTTTAATGCAAGTTGCAATCAACTTCTAGTCATGTGTAATGAAAATTAGATCTTTTTTCATTAAAATCACACGAATAGTTTCCTGTAACCAAATATTCACAGATTACCATGAGATTTGAATGTTTCAGGAAGAAATCTCAAACTCCACTCTTGCATTGAGGAAAGGTATCTTTCTGGCATATCTCTGAAAAGAAACGTTCCATCAAAAAGGATATTACGAAAAATCGAATTTTGATCACCGCTGAACAATCGAAGTTAGCTGTAATTCTGCTTTTTTGCAAAATATTTTTCTTGCTTTGATATCTTACAGTATTAACTACAAAGAAGCTCTGTTGAGTGTGCTCAGACAACGGCCAAGCTGCTTTCAAATGCTTAAAAAGCCAGAAAAGCTCGATCGTTTTAAAACAATTGAAAACAGCGTGATAAGATGGTATCTAGAAATGAATTTAAAATCGATCTGCAAGTGTTTCGTAGCTATTGCTTACTATAGGATCTATGATGGCCCGCTGCTCAATTGTTTGTTGGCGATTTACAACGAATAGCATAGGGGGTGTTTTGTCTCGACGTATAGGATCTAAAATCTATTTTTTATTATCGTAATTATAATAAATTGTATAATGTATGCTTCTGCATTACATCTATTAAAAACAAAAATGTGTAATTTTGACAAAAAAAAGTCATTCTGTATGACCATTGGCCAGAAATTGATTGCAAAATGTATTGCAAATTTCTTCTAAAATTATTTTTAAAAATCATCATCATCAAGTGTATTTGTAGAATCAAATTTAAAGAAAATACTGAGCAAAGACAATGAAAAGTCACAAATGGCAGTTTGAGATCTTTTGAGACCAGGAATCAAATGCCATTGACCTTTGTCTGCCATTAACCTTTTACTCAAATTTATTTTATTGTGTTACAAACTAGTAGGAAATAATAAAAGAATTTGAGAAAACTAAAAAGACTCTCATACTTTATACAAAACAAAAGAAAATGTGCAACATCTAATTACTAAAGAATTTATCTATTTTTGGGCTTTTTGCTTAGATAAATGAATGCCGAGTTTTAAATGAGAATTTTAAAAACAATTCAGTATAGTCAGCTTACTTTCTTGGATTGTGTTTTTGAAGTTTAATGAACAGTTTAACAAAACTAACAAAATTATATTTTATTAAAATATAATACAAGAAAATTGCGGTCACATATGGATTCACTGATGCATGTCTGTTCTTAATTGAAATTTGTTTTTGAGATGGGTCGGTAAGTCCATAGGCAACTGAGATAGATTGTTTTTTCGATCTCGCTGTACATTCTGAACGAAATGCTAAGAGAAGTTTTTATTAGCTGCCATGTTATTTATGATACATCCCGTATTTGCATTTACTAAAAAAAGTCCATATAAATCCTCACAAGTTAACCCTACATTTCTTATTGCTATTTTTTTATAGTCGATTAGAAAGTTCTGGCAGAAAAATTGACTTTTATATTCTTATTCGTTCATAAATATCCTTTCATGTAAATATGCAAAAAAGAGAATATAAAAAAAAGATTTACTATGATCTCCTTTGTTTTCATCCTCTTTTTTGGCAAGAACGAGTAGCTACCAAAATTGTTTCTATATTTTAAAATATTATCTTAATAAAAATTTTATCTTTGAACACGATCTTTTAATAGCCGGAAATTTTTCAAGCATTTCATGCTTTCAGCCCTTTCAGAAATGAAACCCAAGCTTATCCCTAGGTAAATTTTTAACACAGGTTGAGGAAGCTCAGCATTTTCGAATTAATTATTGTTCTGTACTGCTTGAGTTATTTGAGAAGCTTTAATACGATTCCAAGATATAAAAGATATAAAGTTTCGCAAAATAATCTTGAAAGATATTGTACGTTACTTTCAGGAGTAAAAATCATATTGTTATACATTTTGGTATTAGTTGTCAAAGTAATTAAGTTTTCAGTGTTTTATTTATATGGAGCTCATTTATTTGATTAGGCAACAAGATCAATTAATTAGTAAAAGGTGAAGTTGGTTTTAGGTAATAACAACACTACAGCCTAAACAAATTGTTTAATAGTGACTGCAAGCTATTTAGTAGCCCTTGAACCAAAGCTTTTATAAACAATTAACGTTTCACATAAAGTTTGAGCACAACTAAAGTTTACGTAATTGGTTATATAAACACAAAGTATAACCTTCAGATTTTAATAAAAATACTGAGACTAAATTTAAAATATTATTTTACAGACAGTCAAAACAATTGGATATTATTACCTTGTTCTTTTTCGTTTTTTATAATTTATAAATTTAAAACAATTATTTAAAAATGTAAACAGTAAAATACAACAAGTAAATAAATAATCAAAATCTGGATTGTACAAGCTTCAGTTGATTCAAATGGATAAAAATGTGTAACTTGCACCGCTTTCTGTATTTTTATAGATAGAACCATCATCTTAATCGATTAAATACTACAAGAAATCTTTTAATTCAAATCACTTTGTGCAAACAATTTATGTATAACATCCTTAATTGCAAGTGTTTAATCTGGTTGTCGACAATTATCTCTTAGAATTGTGACAATAGACTTGGATACAGTATTAATGGATGATACAATAATCACATCAATAATGCTCTTAGTTACTAAAAGAGCGGAACGGAATGCTTAATACCAGTTGGAAATGATTTGCAAGGGTTTTCCCACAAAAGAAGCAGCAGACGTAAGATAATCGATTATCCCCATTCATCATTTGAAAATAGAAAAAGTTTACTAAATAATTTTGTTTATAAATGTAGTTTTGTGACCTGCGGCACTTCTTGAAGTGATTTAAGAAACTGCAGAATCTCATTAAAGTACAATTTAAATTCCATTTTGCAACTAATTCAAGTTCTATCTACTAAACCCATTCTGTCTATATCTTACTTTACCGTATCTTATGAATGACGTATATCTGGAAACATCGACAGAATATGAAATCCTGAAACTTTTTTTAATCAGTTTTCTTACCCGATATGCTGAAAAAACAAAATCCCTGTGGATTATCTCGAAATATTAGTCAAAAATCAAATTATCTAAAGATTATCTGACAGGTCATAACAGACTTTGTTGCGTTCACATCAAGAGCGTGACTTCTGACATTGACGTGTGTGGGTGTATGATATAACACTAAAATTTGTTTTCCCAAAAATATTTTTGTAGCTAATAGTCTTCCTCGTTGCTTTAAAATTCTCAGGCTATAAAATTTCCATAAATTCTCTGGATTTTTATAGATAAATAAGTTGGAGGGAATCCGAACTAAACATACGGATATTATCACAACTGGAAAAAACTGTTTTACATATATTTATCTCACTTTTTCTAGGTCTTACAGTGTTAAGAAGTTTTTTCAGTTTGTTATTACACGCGAAACTTTGAAACCCTTTGTAATTTTATTTCTGAAAATAGAAAACTTGCTGAAGGTAGACATTGTTTGCAATTTATAGTAAATTAAGTTGCTTATTTCTAGCTACAGTAGAATTTTCTAAAGAAACAACGGAAATTACTTTTTTTTTAATTTAAAATAATAGTTGGCTGTGACTTCAATAAGGAGTTTTGTTATTGTTCAGTATTTTGTCTTATCTTCTAAAATAAACAAGGTTAGAATTATAGAAATGGAGAAAAACTAATAACCTCATTACCGATGCGATGGGACAGCGATAGTTATGGTTGAGTTCCATCGACCATAACAATAGGAAAGTCCACAAGAAAGTGGGGATTACAAAGACGAAAGGGTTACCTAACAAAAATCTAAAAGATCTGCCAGCTCTTAAAGGTTCTTGGGCTTAACGATTCCATTTTAAAACATAAGGCAAAATCTTAAAACTGTTATTCCAATCTTTAGCTTTGTGTGGTTTTTCAATATGGAATGCAAGCCAATCAAAATCAACATCCTACTAGAATCTTAGAGCTGTCACAAGGAACTGAGTCAATTATCTGCAAAAAGTTACATCTAGGTTAAGTGAGTCTATTCAATTGTGTAATTAATAGTCCGAAATGAAGGCAAGCCAAAAAGTAGAAAACGAATTTTTGCAAACGAAACGTTGAGTTTCAACTTAAATTTAAGATGTTCCAATTCTAGAAATTATTGATAGACCTAGACAAGATTTTTCTTGGGTGTTTTTTGCAAAATTGGGTATGATTAAAAAACGCTTCTGGACTTGTAGATGAATAAGGCTGTAACAAATGCCGAGACAATCTATTTAGAATCATTATAAGCCAGAAATCATCATGGTGATTATTCACAGAATCAGTCTGTTTCGATATCTCTCTAAAGCCTTTAGCTCACATGCCCTAGGCGCAAGCCTATGGATCCAATCTCGGCTTTGATTATCTAAAAACAATGGTGAGGAATCTACACATATAAAGCCAGGATCTAAGGCCCAGACAGTTTTTTCAGTTCTCCAAACCAACGTGGTGATTAATAAGAAGCTCTTAAAATAAGAAACTCCTAGCAGATAATTATGTCTTGAACCCAATAGGTTTGGTTGAGAATCTTTCAGTTGATAACCAAACTCTTCAAAATCCAATGGTTCATTATGTTGTTTGCATTTTTATTAGTTCTATAGCGTGTTATCTTCTATGATAATCAACGCACCTGTTATATCATTACTGAGCTACATGAGCAGGCAACCACACGGTAACGGTTGGAGGAGCTATGTGGCTAACATCCTGTTTTATGAAGTTTAGGTTGCTATAGTTATACAATCCAAAAGAGAAATGTTTCACTCATACCTTAAAAACAAAAATTTTCTTAGCACTTGCTCTAATAAAATAAATGAGGTTTGTTTTGTTTATCTACGCGTTTTGTTTATTTATACTTTTTTTGATTCAGTTCTTCATTTACAGTCAATGGTTTGATAGGTTACAAAAGATCGAAAGACACTAAGCTAAAATAATGTTTAGTATTCTTCTTGGAAATGCATTTACAGAAGCTGCAATGTGGATCTTGAAAACAATTTTGACACATTTTTTAAAAATTACTTCCTGAAGATGCCAGTGATTTTTGCTCAAGACAATACTATGTTGAAATCTATTAACAACCGTATCAAATCCTAGCAACACAATAAAATATATTCCATACCAAAGCAATCGCAGGTCGTAGAGAGCAGAAAATACAGGTCAGGAGACCGATATTTATAGTACAGTAAATTGTAGTCCGACCGCATCAAGGACGAAGTGGGGGAGTAAACCTTCTTATCAAATCTGGCGCCCGAGTACTGACCGTCCAGCACCAGATCTGAAGTGCGTCGCATTTTGGCGCTTTAGTTGGGGCGTCACGTATATTGACGCCCTCTGGAACAAAACAGCGTCGCATTTTGGCGCCCGAGCAGGGACGTTACACATTTCGACGTCCGCCGACCGCAAAACGCGTTGCATTTTGGCCCCCGAGCAGGGACGTCGTACATTTAGACGTTCGCCGACCATAAAACGCGTCACATTTTGGTTAGTCTGGTAGATGGTTTACCTTTTTTTATTATTTCAAAGTATGATAATAAACCCATGTAGTTTAATTTTTGTGTTCTTATTTATATAAGCTTTGTTTTTTTATAAGCTTTATTTAGGTTCGTAACAATGGGATCCTAACTTCTAGTAACAAAGATATTATTTGATTTCGTGTGTAAAGAATTATTTACAGTTTTGAGAAACGAGAGAGGGGCTGGAGATTTATAAAATTTATTTTATTTTAAGTTGCGGAACCAATGTAAGTAAAAAGAATGCAGTTTGACCTTAGGACATGATTTTCAAGTCTTTATATACAGGGTGGTATTTTGAGTGAACCCTATATACAGGGTGTTGTTTGGAAAGGAATCTATATATAGGGTGTCAGCCTACGAGAAGCTGCGTGGGTTGGCCGACGGGTTCTTCTTCTATTTTCAGCTTCTGGCACCCTCTAGGTATCTTTTTAGGCTTTTTAGTTAAAATTTAAGTTTTAGGTTCAGGTAAGAACATCAATACCTGGGTTATTTGCTATCTTTGAACCCCCCATCTTCGACTTCGAGCTACGGGATTGAACATCTTCCGATTTCTGGCTCATACGGGAATTAGGCTTCTTTCTCAATTTTTTCCATTACAAACCTTGCCGTTTTTTCCATCCGATGTTATAATAAGCTGTTTGAGTATTAAAGAAGACGCATGGATAGCAAAAAATAGTTTGTGGGGAAACCGATAGAAAGAATGAAGTACTAAGTTCAAATACGAAGGGTCAATCAACAGGAAGTTTTGCCTGAGCAACTGGAGTAAGCAAACTTCAACATTAAGTTTTAGGTTTTAGCTCGCCAAAGAGTTCATCATATATAATTGTGTATTGTGCAAAAAGAAAAGGTTGTTTGGTAAATTTATAAGTAATAAAATTGTACCGTT
>VTPC01002262.1:0-21460 GCA_011009095.1 Ignelater luminosus
CACTGGCATTACATTTTTCTGACGAAGATCAAAGGCTTACGTTACAATTTATAAATTGTCGCATTTTTGTTGCAGATTTTCATATTCATCTCATTCGCAGACTGCTCCGTTATCAATAACTCTTATAACATGTACATCATCAGTAAGTTGGA
The DNA here is from genome assembly GCA_011009095.1 of Ignelater luminosus. Lineage (NCBI taxonomy): Eukaryota > Metazoa > Arthropoda > Insecta > Coleoptera > Elateridae > Ignelater > Ignelater luminosus. Next base: position 153 of record VTPC01002262.1, read on the forward strand.
CAGTCAGATTTTATCAAAATCATACCGTAGATTCACGTAAGTATGACCAGATTTTTATTTTGTTTTATTAATCTCACAATAAAAAGAAATAAGTAGCTAGTTCTGATTATAATCAGGTTTTGTTAGTATTTAACTTTATTTGCTCCAATTTATTTATAATAAGTTTTTTGAATTTATTCGACTAATGATATTTGAATGGACTAAGACTGATAAAATAAAAATAAATTTTTTTGCTGGATGCCTATAGATGTTAGTAAATAATAATAATAATCGTTTTTATTATAAATCCTGTCATAATAAGACCATATCATATTATCTAGCTTGTGATGATGAGTATTTAAACCAATCTTTTATTTTTTTTTTTATTTTATTTCATAGAAAATATTTGGTTTATTAAACTAAAAACAGACCTACACAAGTGATTATAAGGAAACGTGTACTCAGAATAAAACTCGGAAGTAACTTGAGAGTTCAAGCCGAGTTGGACTCGGAATATTTAAAATTTGGAATTTTAAATCCTAGAAGTGTTTAAATTGAAAAAAAGGTCATGCCTAATAGTAATATATTCTTTTGGAATTAATAACTTTGTTTTCTCTTAATAAGATCAATTAAGCTGTTAAACTAGCGGGTCATGTTAGTAACTCTTGTTAAAAACATTTAAATATTATGAGATATCTTCTTTTCTTCCTAGGTACTTATGAGCACATCAGCAATCTAACTGTTGAAAGCATCAAAACATTACACATTCTCTCAAAAATAGGAACCTATATTGTCGAACTCACTGCAACTGATCAGAATACGTACATACACATATATGTAAGCACGGAGCCTAACGGTCCTCAAGCTCTCCAAAATTCAAAACTTGAAAACGTCTTAAGATTGTTAAAACGGCAGCAAAGGAAAAGATTAACGGTGCGGTGGGAACCAAGGTGAGTTGCTTACTTAATTATGCTCCTTTAGATTTTAATGCTAGTTGTTGTAGGTACCTACTTCATTTATTTGCTAATACACTAAGATAATAGTTTCTATGTTATTTTGACAAAAATTAACAAGAAGCCAGTATTCTCAAGTACAAAAGTAGTAGATTGTTAGTGTTCTTGATTTTCTTGAAATTTGTTGCTTTTCAGTTTAGTAGATCCACATGTAACAGAATACTGTTTAGTTATGAGTTCGAAAAAACACTATTTGACGTTATGCTCTGCACATGGTGATCGATTTGGAATGGTTTTGCCTTTTACTGGAAATCAAGCGTTGGTTTTTTCTCAAAGTAAAACAATCCGAAGGAAAGATGCAAAGATCGGTACATCAAGTTTATTAAAGTTAATATTTAATTGTTACCTTAACTACTAATTGTTTTTTAAATTTTACAGATAAGCAGAAAGATCCATCTATAACTTGTGTGGGATCTAAAACTCATCTTACCCTAGCTAATCTTCAGGAAAATCAGAAATATTATCTTGATTTGTTTGCTTTGAACAGGCAATCTAATTTGACATATATTTATGGTACTACTTCCATGGTATTTGATAAACGTACAAAGCCTACAGGTTTAAGGGATAACAAGTCGATATTTGTCAATTTGAAAAAACTCGACGGAAAAGCTGTACTAAAATATAAGGTTAGGTTAGATAATTTAATTTAATAACAGCTGCATCCATGTTAATAATCCTCTAGTTAAATTTAACCAACGATTGAGAAACTGGGCCATATCCCGAACTACTCGATAACAAATTTTTGTGCCCGTGCGTGTTGGAACAATTTGTTTTTGTTATTTAGTGGTTACTAATTATTTTTGGAGTTAGATCATGAGTGCAGTCAGTTTTTGCTAGCATAAATTATACTTATTGTTAGATACTTAATATGTAAGTCGAAGTTATTAATTATTTTTAGATACGCAAGTTATTAAGTGATTCTTTAAAGTTATATGTGACTCCATGTGGTGGTGCAATAGATATCTACGTAAGTTTAAAGAATGAAACTATACTTCGTCGAAGGAATATTGAAGGATTTGGACGTTTGATAATTGAAAATCCTAAAATAGGTTCACGATATTACATAAAGATCTTATCTAGCAATAAAGAAGAATTAAGAAGAATTTCTGGTGTTGAAGTAAGTTGAAGCGACTTTGAACAGTATTGATGTTTATTTCCAAAACATTTATCTAATGTGTATATAAAGGGTTAGTCATAAGTAAAGCCACTTTTTTCAAAGTTACTTTATTGAATGAGATGATACAACCAAAACATTTTCCTTACATAAATAACAAAATTAATGTTTCTTTTTTATTAGTTTTAGTTTTTAAAGGAGCATAAACATGTTTCCTGGATATTAGTCGTAATTTTCTTTTAACGTCCTTTACAAGACTTTGCCCAGACTCTGCTGCCACTTCTGCAGTAATATTTTTCCAAATTTGTCGAAATTCTCTTAAGTTCTTAGCTGGTGCGGACCTTTGAGAATACTTTCTTTTTGATAATGCCCGGAATTTTTCTATTGGCTGCTCTTGAGACAAATTTGGAGAGCTTGATTCTCGATCAACAAATTTAACATTACCCTGAGTTAAAAATTCGGTCACTATTTTAGAATAATGGGCCGGTGTTAAATCCGGCCAGAAAATTATACTTTATTTTGAATGATGTTTTTCAAAAAATGGGATCAAAAATTTTAGAATATTTAAATAAGCATCGGTATCAATCGTTCCTTTCCTCACATAGGGCTCAGAAACATTACCATCAGAATCAATCGCTTGCCATACTAGAAATTTACTAGGGAATTTAGTTTTTGGTCGAAATCTTACTTCATAGGGAACAGAATTGGTGTCTTTTGCCATAAAAAATTTTCTTGCAGGAATTTCATCGGGATCCCAGGATATATAACTTTCATCATCCAGCACAATTTTTTTCCATCAAGCATTGCGCGATAAAGCTTCGCTGCTCCTTTACGGCATCTTTCCTCTTGTTTTTTTATATACTTTGGTGCAGGTCTTTGGACAAATGACTTAATAGACAACTTCTTTTTAGCTCTCTCTATAGATAATTGAGAAACTCCTAGTCGAATTCCAAGTTTAGTCGATGAAATTCGAGAATTGTCTTTTATCAGTCTTCCAATGTGACATAAATTGTGATCACTTGTTGCAACTTGAGGTCTTCCGGATAATTTCTGATACTCCATCATGCCTCTCTTAACATATCGGTCTATTATTCTGTAGATGCTACGTCGCGATTTTCCTTAATTTTTAAAATGGTTGAATGTAGCACTTTTACTGTAACCACACTGAGTATGAAACTCGCACACTCGTTTCGCAAAATGCTCAGTTTCAATTCGTTTCATTTTGTAATAATTAATATTCTGACAAAATCTTTCACGTTAGTATTCAACTGTCAATATGACATTCACTAAACAGTAAAGAAATTAACTGTTTTTCATTTGTTTAGCAAGAGTTCTGCGACTTAAAAAAGGCGGCTCTACTTATGACTAACCCTTTAAATAATTGTTTCTAGGTGTTGGTCACTACCAAACCCTCTTCAGTAACAGCCTTACCAAATATGCCCTCGGAACGTTCCGTGCAAGAATATGTTTCTTCGAGAAAATGCGATAGTGTTACTGTAGGATGGTTAGCGTCTCCTGGGCAGCAAGTTGTACGATATTGTTTAATAGTTCGTGAAGGTCGTTTGAGAGAAATGGATACATTTAAAATGTCAAATCAATGTGGTCTGGAGAATAGACTAAAGAAGTCGGCCGATTTTACTGTAAAATACTGTCGCGACGTTCAATTGGGAAATGAGTAAGTAATGTATAACGAAAACAATACCAAGATAAACAGTTGGTATGTAATTGCATTAAGTCATTCTTGGTTTATATTTTTGCCGTCTGCTTTATAAAATCCTTCTGTTATATCTTCTTTTATTTTAATTCTGTAAGATAGCAGTGTTTTCGGGTCACTCTTTTTTTGACTCATTTACCTAGTGACTTGATCTAATTACTGTAAAACAATTTTGCTGATTGACTTAGTCATATGTACATAAAAATATAAAATTTTGTGAATTTCTACGATTTTTCTAAAGACTATACAAACGGGCCGAACAAAATAAACGAAGAGTAACTGTAAACATATTTTTGAACAAATGTGGGCAAGTCAAATTTGATTGTATTTTGAGTAGCAGAAAATGCACTAAAATGCTCTGATAATTGAGCATCTGACTATCAACTTGACTATCAAATCTGTACAAGAATGCCTTCTTCCAGGAAGTATGCAAAACAGTGAGTTTCACGTTAAATATCGCTACCAGGGATTAGAATCTGTTTTCATAGAAATAAAGATAGAAATATTGAAAAACTTTAGTAACCACTGTAAGGATTATTATTATGATATTAATCATGGTTGACAATGTATGAAAAGTAAATAAGAGAAGTGAAAGCACAAATAAATGTGAGGCTAAAACAAGACGTCATGAAAAAGTCGAGGTGCCTACCGAGTGGTGCATAACTCAAAACAAGGATGCCAAAGTCAGATCTTGTTCAGACCTCACAGAACTCATTAAGTTTGTTAAACGAAAAGTGTACGTCTTTCCGTCCATGGACTTTATCGAAATTACAAGAAAGCAACGGTCTTCTTAAAGCTCGACTTTTCAAAAGGATTCTGGCAATTAATTCTACATAACGAATCTTTCAAATACACAACATCCTTAATGCTATTTACTAGATACTACTATAAAAAGATCCCTTTCGGAGTAATATCTGCTCCTGAGATTTATTTCACCAAACGGTGTCAAAACTGTTAAGTACAATAGACTCAGATCGTGATCTCGTGCATGCAACGATATATTAAATGGGAAACAGACGTTAAATAACATAACGAACTCTTACGTAAAATCCCAGTTAGGAAATAACAAAACGAAGTAGGTATACTTGGGTTTTATAGTTAGTGCGGATGGGTATACGTGCTGGCTTGAAAAGTTTTGAGGCCATAGTCAAATGTCCATATCAAAAATCATTGTCAAGGTTTGGAGATTCCGAGAAATGGCAAATTAATATGCCACAGTTAATCATAAATGTCTCGGAAAAGACTAAATCATTGCGCGTACCTCTAAAGGAAAAACGCAAGATCATATGGATACCAAGTTATTTAATTGATTCTTACGAACTCAGAACTAAAACTCTTCTAAGGAAGCAGCCACTCGCTGAAGGACCCTTTTCGATTTCCATAAGAAACTGGGTCACGAATACGTATAAAATACATTGCTTTTATGACCATTTAGTGCATCCGATTTTGGGCCACAAAAACGCCTACTTGACAAATAATTTTCTTCAAAAATGGTTTATTCCATAGACAGCAGACCAAGAAAGGCTTTTATATAATCCAGGTACCAACGACCGTCTTCTGCTTTTTTTATAGTTCGATTGTATCTTGAGAATGCATTGCTCAATCGAGATGAGACTTTGACTATGATAAGTAGTTCCATAGTACGAAAAAGGTCCTTATATACCTTAGGTGCTAGAGGCCGTCTTTTGTTTTTTTCAAGGGTCGATTGTATCTTGGGAACGGATGACTCAATGGAGATAAAATAAAAAGACACTTATATATCTTAGGTACCAGCGACTGTCTTTTGTTTGTTTCTTCATGGGTCAATTGTATCTTGAAAACGGATGGCCCAATCGAATGGGACTTTGACTATGATAATTAGCTTGATAATACCAGTACGGGAAAAACCATTATATACCTTAGGTACTGGCGACCGTGTTTTATTGTTTTTTTTCTCATGGTTCGATTACATCTTGAGAACGGAAGGTGAATGTTTCAGTTGCTTTCTGGGTTTACTATGCTCAGGTAGGAGTGGGGTTTGGAGGACTTCTATTGCTCATGAATTCAAGGCACGTATCTATAGTAGGAATTCCCACCCGGTCTCAGGCTTCTTCCGAAAGGTGGAAGCGCTTCTAGCTGAGCATGTTTCTACAAGTAGTCCTCTTCTTCTGTCGGAGTCTCGTGATCGCATATGGTAGCAAGGATGCAAAAATTGTGAATCGATAACCAATCATGGGTCTGATGGAAGATGTTATAGGTGTGCAACAATGTTTGTAGATGGCAGACTAGAATGCCGCCGTTGCTGAATGATGTCTTGGCTTCAGCTTCAGCTCGTCGCTGTAACTCAGCATGGGATGAATGTCATGTCGAGCTATTTGACTGATGATGAATATTGGAGACGCCAGCTTTGTAGTTCCAAGCGGATGCCTTCGAAGTTGAATCTAACTATATTGTGTAATCGCGAAATATAATGACGATGATTTTTTGCGATTTCGACAAAACAGTTTAAATAAATAAATAAAACAAACATTCGGCATCTTTAATATCTTAAATGTTATTATTAACAGCATCTAATTATTATTTTATTTTTTAGGCAAGTTCTCACTCAGAAGATTAAACAGCTCAAACCTGGAAAGAGCTATGTGGTGCAAGTGACCGTGAAGAAACCCAAAGGAAAAACCCTTTCCTATGATTTACTGCAAGTAAATACCAAGCCCACTTGTTCTGAAAAACCTCCAAAAGTGGGTACATGAGAAAATGTATATTTCTACTTTTAATAGAATTTGCAATTGTGTAAAGTCTTGATATAACAACTTACTGAAAATGTTTGTACGTAAAAGATTGATAAATGAATACAGAAAAGAAATCTTGTATTTTTCAAGTTGTCTTATTCCTACAAACTGCACACACTATGAATGTAGATATGGTACTTAAACAGGCATCACAGCAGATTCTTTATTTAACTATACAGGGTGTCCCAACAGTCTGTGCTCGGAAAAGTTGTGCGGGAGATTGCCTGTACTTTTTAAAACTATTTTCGACTACACAAAATGTTCTGTAAAAGCGTGGCACATAAAGTTTAAGTTTCCCTAAATGGAACATTTTGTATATTTTGTTATTTTCTTATTTCTAGTCCAATGCTGTTTACAAAGGTATAACTTTATGGGGTCTAAATTAAACAGTTTTGGGGTTATTCGACTTCTTCTTGTAGAACAATTAAATAACGCCAAGACATATGACGGGTTTAAACCCTATAAAACTGTCTACTATGATCAGCAATTACTGGGAAATAAAAAAATGCTAAGGTATACAGGGTGTTTGAGTTGTTTCATTCAAGAAATCAAGAAAATCAGAATTTGCACTTCTCGATCGCCTTGTAGAAAACAGCTTTACACCTAAAATCTCAGCAAGCATTTCTAAAGACAAATTATTTAGTTTTAGGGTATTAAGGATGTGAATTTACGAAACTCTTTAGTTGTATCAGGGACACTTGAGAAGTCATAGCATTTCACGTAAACGCCTGGATAACGCCGAAACTGTTACGTACCGACCTACATAATGCTATACTGTTCTATATTGTTGTAATCAGCATTAGACAAGAAATAAAAAAATTATAAAATTTACAGTGTTCCAATTTAGAAGATTTAGGTTTTATGCCCCACGCTTTTATGGTACACACTGAGTCAAGAATAATTCAAGGAACTACAGAAAATCGTCCGGTACAACTTTTCTTAGCAACAGTTTTTGATATTCTTACAAATAACGACGATATCCTTCGAGCACAGACTATTGGAACACTCAGTACACATGGTGTTTTAAATTGCATGGAACAGATATAAGGACGTTATTCTACGACGAAAAATAAAAGAAGATCTGGATAATATTTTTTCCAAAAATGCTCCCCTGTGAAGCGTGCATTACTTATCAAGGCCTCTATTTGCACTTAGTTTGTAAAAACTGATTTTGTTGCAAGGGTGGTTTTGAAGGTAGAGGCCCTTTAATCTTTAGAACTCTTTTGTCTACAGAAGTGTCTGAAATCTAATGGAGCTATCACATAGCTTGTTGTATTGGAAAGAATCTTGCCTCTTCAGTTACTTTCGCAAACATGCAGATTTTCTGAAAAAACTTCATAAACCATTAGACAACTACCTCCACCATTTAAAAATGCTTTTGGGACAAAGATAGTTTTGACAAATTAACTGCAGCTAAAGGCCTTGATAGGTAGTGCATACATACTAAATTTGGTTACTGTACTACAAACTATTGCGAAGTTAGAAAAATAAATCGCTTTCTTTAGCAAAACTTTAAGGCGTGTGGTGTGCTTCATAGGGGATCCTTTTCGGAAAAAAGTTTTATGTAGGTTTTCTTCTTATTTTTCGCTTTTATATTTGTTGCATGCGATTTAGAAACATCCTGTACATTTCAATTAAATTAATAAATGCCATTGTATGATGATTATTTAATTACATAACCATTTCTATTTAATTATTATTATTATTATTAGTAATTTGCGATATGTATATAAAATAAATAGAAAACATATACAGTATGCGCAATTTATCTTGCTACATGTAAGTAGGCAAACGACCAAATCTTATATGAAACTTTTGTTTTTTAAATTTCTTTAAGTCGCTAAATGTCAGAGATATACCAGACGAGACATCATTACATGTAATGTAAGATTAGATAATTATTAATGAGTAAGTTCTTGTCAAATTGGCAAGTAATGTATACTAATAATTTTTGAATTCTTTGTTCTCCATGGCTATCCTTTTTAAAAATTGGAAATTATATTTTGTAATCACGAAAACGTCTATGATATGCAAAGTGTGTTGTCTACCTACTTGTCGCGACTTAACTTAGACACGCTGTATAAATAAATTACCTGTGTAAATGCAAATTGATCCAGTGAATGTGAATGTATTTTTATATCTATATTTTATTTTTAATAAAGTAGTTAATTGTGGTATTGTACCGCATCTAGTAATTATTTGAAATCATTTATTGCTCAAAACAATTAGATAATTAAATACAATTCTTTGTTTTTATTCATTCGTATTCAAAGTAGTATCACCAAAGGTGATGATCAAGGAGCTGTATCACTTAGTTGATGGCCCAGTAAAGTTGCCCGTATACTCGATTGCAGCTGCATATGAACACATTGCGCTTATCGACTACTTGGCTGAACAATCATACACATGCAATTTTTGTAAGATACAGACGTGAGCGAAGAAAGATTACGCCGTTGGTCAAGAAAAGTTATAATCTGTATTTTCAGTGCAAAATGTGTGCTCAAGACAAACGCTAGGCCCCTCATGTTTGTTGTTCATCTTGTGTTACACAACTTACAAGCTGGCTCAACAGTAAAGGACGTCACATGCCATTTGCAGTTCCAATGATATGGAGGGAGCTCAAAGACCATTGTACAGACTGGTAAAGATTACTGGTATATCAAGTAAAACAAAGAATTTAGTGAAATATTCAGATATTCTTTCAGAAAGTAGGCCTGTCTCATATAGCTCAAAGCTGCCAGTTACCACCCTACCTACAATTTGGACTGTGGGTTTTGAGGAAGATGTAAACGCTGGCTTGGCTGAAGAAGAAGCTGTCAGAGAAAACCATGATATTCTAGGAGGTGAATCTAAAGAGACCCACAAATTAAGCCAGGCTGATCTAAACGACTTAGTTCGGGATCTGAACCTTTAAAAATGCCAGGCGGAGCTGTTGGCTTCGAGACTCAAAGGCTGGCATTTGCTGGATCAAGGGATCAAAATATGCGCTTTCCACCACAGGCAGTTAGAGCTTGAGCACTTGTTTTCAATGGAGGATGACTTAGTTTATTGCAACAATGTGAACTTTCTGCTCGATGCAATGGAACAAGAGTACAATTTCTAAGAGTGGAGACTTTTTATAGACTCTTCAACAACCAGTTTAAAAGCAGTGCTTCTGAATAATGGCAACAAGAAACCGCATATTCCGCTTGCTTAAGCAGCGAATATGAAAAAAAACTTATGAAAATATGTGCATTCTTCTGATAAAAATAAGTTACGCTATCTTCAAATGGCATACTTGTGGTGATCTAAATAGCCTTGTAGTCCAGTCAATGAATGTCCAAAAGGGGGTTGTAGAAGAATTTTTCTCTTGAGAAATATGTTGTGGGTAGTAAGGGAGCAAAAATACTAAAAGTCCCCGCTCCTAGCCCTGTCGCTTTAGGGAGGGGGTGGAAAGGTCCTTTTGTCGGTTTTTCGCCTATAACTCGGAAATGGTATGTCGTACGATGAAGAATATTCCTTACTAAATACAAGATAATTAAATTTCCTACAAGAATGTTTATATTTATTTTCTTCCTATGTATTATAATTTCCGAGATATTCACCAGCGCAGATCTGTAATTTTTGAAAAACTTTTTTTGCCTTGCATGTTTCGTCGAAGTTTTCGGATAAATTTCGTGATTTTTAAAGAAAACTATGCTTTCGTTATTATTGTTATTTATGTATTAAGAAACTGGAATTTAAAAAAAATCTTACCTATCCTTGGCAAATTTATGTATTAAGAAACTGGAATTTGTCAAGGATAGGTAAGATTTTTTTTAAATTCCAGTTTCTTAATACATAAATAACGATAATAACGAAAGCATAGCTTTCTTGAGAAATCGCTAAATTTATCCGAAAATTTCAAATTGTTGTAACTACTGACCTGTAAAAGATAAATTAGTAAATATAAATATTTCTAAAGAAAATGTAATGCTCTACAACTTCCTGTCAGACGACGTTTCTGAAAACATAAGGCTAAGGAGTTAGAAGGACAACTTCGACAAAACATGCAAGGCAAAAAAAGTTTTTCAAAAATTACAGATCTGCGCTGGAGAATATCTCAAAAACTATAATACATAGGAAGAAAATGAATATAAACATTCTTGTAGTAAATTTAATCATCTTGTATGTTGTAACAATACTTTTCAACGTACGACGTACCATTTCTGAGGTATAAGCGAAAAACCGACAAAAGGGACCTTTCCACGTCCCTCTCTAAAGCGACAGGGCTAGGGGTGGAGACTCTAAGTATATTTTCCTCCTTACTACCCGCAACATATTTCTCAAGAGAAGAATTCCTTTACAACCCCCTTTTGGGCATTCATTGACTTTTCTTGAGAAATCACGAATTGTATCCAAAAACTTCAAATTGCTGTAACCTCTGACCTGTAGAAGATAAATTAGTAACTATTACATATTTCTAAAGGGGACTGAATGCTCTATAACTTTCTGTCTGACAACTGTTCTGTAAAACATAAGACTGAGGAGTTAGAAGGACAAGTTGGACGAAAAATGTGAGGCAAAAAAAGTTTTTCGAAAATTATCAATCTTCGCTGGCAAATATCTCGGAAACTATAACACATAGAAAGAAAATGAATATTGATAGTCTTGTAGGAGATTTAATTATCTTCTATTTTGTAGCGAGTACGTCTTAGCGTACGACGCACCGTTTCCGAGTTATAAACAAGAAACCGAAAAGAAGGACTCTTCCACCCCCACCACCCCCGAAGCGGCAGGGCTAGGGGCGGGAACTTTTAGTATCTTTGCCTCCTAACTACCCCCAACACATTCCCCAAGAGAAAAATTCTCCACCTTTCCATGTCTTCTATAACCCCTTCATTGACTGGACTATTGGCGGTTTGTTTGCAACTAGGTTGCACTAAGTTTTGTTGCTTTCTCTGTGAATGGGATAGGGATCGCAAGAACCGCTTTACAGAAAATCAGTGATCTCTGAAAAACGATCTCACACCTAGGAGAAGAAATGTCCTGCACCAGCTTTTGGTTGACACAGCAAGAGTTTTTCTTCCGCCACTCCATATAAAACTTGGGCCGATAAGAATTTTGTTAAGGTCATAAATCGTGATGGCGAGGGTTTTGCTTACCTAAGAATAAATGAGACAAAAATCAAGGAAGGGATGTTCGTGGGGCCTCAGGTAAGGGAACTGATGAAAATTTTTATTTTGATTCCAAGTTAAGTGAGATAGAGACGCTTGCGTAGGAGTAATTTGTAGTAAACCTTCTTGAAAATTGTAAATTGCCAAACTATAGAGAGCTTGTGACTGAGTTATTAGAAAATTTAAGAGATTGGAAGATAAATTTCATTGACTTTTATCTAGGTTTTTTGGAAAACCATGAAGCCGTAAGTGATGAGCATGAAGAGAGGTTTCACAAAGGATATTGTGCAACTTGAAAATCATTACAAAAGCAATTAAAACCCAAAAAATGCTTGCAGATTATTGATAGGGATTAAAAAGGGACGCACCTGCAGCGAAATACCGACTAAAGTCAAGCAAAAGTAGTTTTAACTTAAGTTAAAGAGATTTTGACTTAAAAAGAAAAAAACAAAAATAAAATTTTCATAAATGTAGACGCGTTTTATTTCTACAGTGCGATCGAAAAGGAAGACGAAGTTGAAGTAATCCATGACCAGTACCATGTGGCAACGCTGCTAAAAGAGTAGATAGCGGTTTTGCAAAAACAATATTATAAGTTTATCTTTTATTTTTCTAATACATTTTATTAATTTGTAATTTTTGATACTTGTATCAAAATTAGTGTATCCAAATAAAGTCTGATTTCTGGTGTATATTAGTGATGTAACGAATATTCGCATTCGCAAAATATTTTGCGAATGTAACTATTTGGCAATGAAAAAGGAAAATATTTATAAAATGACAATGCAACTGCTAAGATTTATAATATTTTTATTTATATTTGAATAAAAAAGTTTTAATTAGGGAACAGTCTTGATGTTACAATGAGCAATCGGTTTGTTTACTTCGTTCTGTATCGTCTGCTTTCGGTTTAAACATGGCCGGTTCAAAATGCACTATCAAAATATGAGTTTGTTGGCACATACTTTTGGCGCCATATACGATAAGCCTATATTCGTATTCGCATTCGCATTCGAAATTGGGAAATCCAATATTCGTTACATCACTAGTGTATATCATACAAAGATAACAAAGATAATCATTAATACGTTAATTATTTTTGTGTATCATATTTTTATTATACAAATCAAGTTTTTAGTTAAACCAATTGGATGGGTCTGGATCACCCTCTACCTTTGCATCAATCCACTGAACGTAATAAGTAATATTAGTAAATAAAACAGGTCGTTTCTCCCAACAAAAGTGTGAGCTTGATTCCATACCTAAAACATACTTCTTTATGGCAAGCAAATTCAGTAAACTAAAAGTAATAGGCGTTATTTGAATGTTAACTTTAATTGCGTACCAATTAAATACTTGAACTGGAGATCGACAACGCCCAATATTGGTCCTCCAACGTCGTGTTTGCAAGGACCAACATCATAATCGCGTGGTTTAGAAGAGCAAAATATTTTATCCAATCGGTGTTTTTTAAGAAGATCTCTGAAGTAATAACTATGTTATGTGCATTACTTAAATAAAAAAAGATGTATGAAACCTTAATTATATGACAGCAGTACATACATAGTAACTAAAAACAAGGGTACTATTATATATAGCAGATAAATCAGTTTTGGTTTGAATTCTAATAAAAATATTAAACTGGAAATTTTCAGAATGGGTTTTGAGACCTCTAGATTGCACAAACAACTAAGTTCTAATTAAATAACTGAAGAAAGACTTCTTGTAATAACATTACATACTCTGGTGTAGAAATTTAATTCCTTCTATTGTGTTTATTTTTTATTTATATTCTACCAAGCGCGAATGCGAGTAGCAACAGAAAAATGTTACTCAGTGCCAAACCAAAAACAATCATTTCATAGTGTCACGTAATCATATTCCCAAGTAGTATGTCTAATGAGCACATAAACTTAATACGAATTAATAATAACCTTTATGTATGTACTATACATAGTTATACAAAAACTTTACCCATATATTTGATTGCATCTCTCCCAAGTAAACCAAACTGTAGTGCCAACCTTTAATTGTTTACTGATTTTCATTTTTTGGCCACGTGTAAGGTTACTCCATCCCAGCGATCTAGTTTCCTTTACATAACAAAAATAATAGATGGAATAAATAGTTGAAACTAATTATAAAATTCCTACATATTGCCTTGATTTCCAGTAAAGATGACTTAATTTGTAGGAAAGCGGCTGTTCAAAAACACCTTCAAATCTTTCAATAACGCTTATAATACCAACATCATTCTCCCTTAGGATCATCCCATCAATTTCTCGTATTATATATACTTCATAGCGTTCATGAATCACATAACCAGCCAAGGTATGATCACGTGCACGTCCACAAGAACAATCCCAGAATTCTGTATTGGCTCTTACAATTATGTCTCCAATTTCTGCAGTTGTCTGAAACATAGTTTTTTAAATCAAAATAAAATTAAATGGCCCTCTTATTTTTAAACATGCTATAATACGTTCTAGTTTATTAAGAATTTAAAGGAAAGATAGACATACAAAATTATCTAAGTGAATTAATTTTCTAAACTTGCTACTGGTGGCTACATAAGATATACTGAGTGTTATTTTAAAAACCTCCCACTTTTACATCTCCCAAACAAACGAAAATATCTAAATAAGAAAAACCTCATCAGTTTAATATGTGAAGGGGAACACTAAGATATAGAGTTTACTTGATAATAGATGTTGCTGTGTTTACTTCAGCTTACCTAACCTCAAAATCTTAAATGGCATTCCACCACTTGCATAGATCGTTGGACAAGAAATAACACTATAATATAGCGAGATACAAGTGATGAAAAGCTTTTAAAATAACACCCAAAGGTACACGTTAAACTTCTGACACTGATAAAATCCAATATTTCATAATTTATCTGCTACACAACATTATGTGTTTAAACTTCAGACAAAAAGGCCAATTGACAAACTAGATATCAAACTTGCAAAAATAACAGGAGTTCAAGGTGACTTTCTCACGACACTCCGAAAATAACAGGAGTAAAAATAAGAGTGAAGTGATTGTTATGAAGGATGTAACCCAACCAACAACGTAGCAAATTACCGTTAACTCCAATGGTGCTCAGGTTAGAAACCAATAGGGCATGATTAACCTTATCGAATGCCTTTGAGAAATGACTGCATCTGCGTACCTTTGTTCATGGCTATAACTACATATGGGATTAGCATATTCTAGATGGCAAGTTTTAACAGAACGACCAGAAAAAAATGGTGTTGTTGTGGCAAGGTAAGATTTTTAATTTTTAAGGAAAGGATTGATATGGGACATTTAATTAGTAACTGACGTTTTATGGCCGCATTTATAAGTCATGACGTATGCGGTTTTCCAAATATCAGGAAATGCAAATCTCGAAGAGATACTATACTACTTTTTATATTACAGAATTCAGAGTAGGCCTTAACATAATATTTTTGTAACAGTGTACTTTAAAGTTTCACTAAAAGTTACTAAATAAATACATAAAGTAAAAGTTTACTTTGTGAAGCTGGATTGGTTGTTTGTTTGTTGTGCACTGCAAAAATGTGGTAAAAATCAACGTCTACTCTAAATTCTATAATAAAAAACGGGCTACAGATAATATCATGGGTACCGTGATGAAGAAAAACGTAACCAAGATCATCAGCAAATACATTAAATTGCTTGACCATTGATGGCAGTTTGATTATCGTAGTTCATCACAACTATCAAATTCTGATTTGAATTTTTTTGCAAGCTTTCAGAATGACTAAGTTTAGATATTGTAAGTTCTCTTGTGTATGCTTCATGTAATTAGAGTAATCAATCAAACAAATTTAAAAGATTATTAATTTCTGATGTCAGCTTGCTTAAAATTGTATGTTCATGACTGACAATTGTTACTTAAACGCTAAGAACATGCAAAATCAAATTCAAGCGTAACATACGCGACGTCCTTGGGCACCAACGGTAGCACAAGAAGAAATCGGCGACGAGAAAATTGCAGTATTGCATTTTCTTGTCACCAAAATAGAGTTGGTGATTTATAAAATTTAGTTCATAGAATAGCAGTCTGAAAGATTTAATAGAAACTTTTAAGAAATGAACAAATTTGAAAACATTCGTACTTTATTCAAAGCTGTTTTATGATCAGACGGTGGCGAGCTTGTTAATTTAGAAAGAGATTGTCTGAAACACGTGTATCTCTTTTAGTGGGCAGATTGGTTTTGTACCTTCGTAAACATACATTAGAAAGCCCACGTGGATCACTGCAAAGGGGATAAAATAAGCTTAGTTTCAAAGCTTGTATGTAAGTATTCAATCAGAAATTCGAATTTTTTGTCACTAAATGAAGTGTTTTGTTGATATGATGTTAACGAATAGTACTTATGAAAGCGAGTTAAAACTACTTTACATAAATATTTACCTACCAACGTAAAACTCTTGATGCATGTTGCAGACGTTAAAACTTTAAACGGAGTTATTATTGTTCCCAGACAAAATGGTGACCATTTTCCAGAAGTTTTTACTATTATGGTCGCAACAAATGGATATTGATCTATGGTAGTAGTATGTCCTTTACGAACTCTTGGTAACATTTCTGATTGATCTGCGTCTGAAATATTTGTAGAATAAAACAGACATTATAAATACCTTACAGTATTAGATTTCGTTATTACATCTTGTTACTGTTGTGGTTGGGATACTAAAGTATTTATTGGATGTTTGTATAGCGTAGTAACACGTAATACATAAGTAAATGGACAAACTAAAAAAGTCTTTTGCCAGATTTTATCTGAATTTGTTTAAACATAAGCAACTACACGTCTTTATTTTTAAATGCTCTCCACTTTTCTATTTTTCTTTGCTTGCAACTGCTTAAGTCATACGTTGGAGGAATTTGACGTCAACATCTTTTATCTTTTTCTTAATCCTGCATATTAGGTGGTTCTTGTTTTCTGTTTTCTACCAGTTTTCATACATCTTTGGGAAAAGATCGCCCAGAAATCTGCTATTGGGCAAGCTTTGGTAACATTGAAAGGTTTCCCATATATAGATAAAAAAAGGATGTTATTGCTGCTCATCTATTGAGTTACCTTTCCAGCACAATGCGTGCTGATAAGTCAGATCAGAATGGACCATATATCATAGTAAACCGCTTCAGTTCTGGTAAACATTTTGTTAAGTATGCGTTACAATTGACGGCGAAGTCTCGTACCTGCTCAATACGCAGCTCTAAAACACCTACCTTAGAAACGGTTTTCACTTTTTGGTTCATGTTAGAACTCTCCAAGAAATTTTACTTCAACTAAAGTGGCATTATCCTTTGAATAATAGCCAAAGTTTACAACGATATTTCAATTTCTCAAATAAAGTATCTCCCATCATCCAAAATCAGAACTTTTTATTTATATACATTTTCAGTTGGCACATTTTGTAAATTAATTTGTTCATACACTTTGATCACTAATATGCAAGTACTAACAATATAACTGTAATATGATGTTACGACAAACAATTAATGACCATTCTTGCTATTGTTTTTTTACTTACGTCACACGCAGGCGATAATTCATATTTTGAGTTTTTGTCCATTTACTTATGCATCACGCGTTATGTACCTTATGTAATTAATAAAACAGTAAACGTCGACAGTATTTTTGTATAATTATCTTACCGCAGATAATACACGTAACTACAAAAATAAAAACCGTTTTGAACATCATATTCAAAGTGAAATAATTTTTTAATAATTTTTAGATTAGTAAGAGTTAGGTTTTAATTACGGTCATAAAATGCGTAATTGATTGTAAAATGAAAGTATTATGTTCTAATTAAATGGCTATATTTGTAGTTGGACGTATTATATCAACAAATACAAACTTTTTGTTTGGAAAACAAACTGTAGGTTTGTGGATTATAACCATTCGCAAAATGTTGAATGTAAATCGGCATCTCTATGAATATCACTATTTATTAGTAAATACATCTTGAGTCTTGATTTTTTTTTATTTTTGTCATTATTCTGTCTTAGTATACTATGAGAGATTCACAAATTTTTAACTTCTTTGTATTTAGTTAATTGCCAGATAAAAACTTTTTTACAGGAGTGTAAAAGTTCAGTCAATAAAGGTTCGTTTTGTCGGCAATGGCCTTTTGCCGCTAACAAAATGTACTAGACTTATAATGTCATTTTGAATTAACGCGTAAACATTCGACTTCTTTCTTAATTTAATTTGAAAGTAGATGTTTATTTTTCTCATTTCTATTATAAAATTTACATTTGTTGATTTTATTGAACAGAAATTCGTTTATTGGAACGTTTATTCTATTTTATAAAATTATATTTTTGCGTCGAAGCTTGATATTTCATGTTTCGACAGGATTTTGCCGTCGCTAAGACCGACAAAGAGGTCCGAGGAATTATTTCTTCTTTGTGGCGCTGCAACAGTACCATTTACACTGCCGCATTGCCCTGTAAAATCCCCCCTTCCTAATATCAGATTCCATGTATTTTACCCTTCTTTAGTGTGAAAGGGGTTTGTGTTAGCTTGAGCCGTCACGTGAGAGGGTGGCCTCTGCTAGGCGATGCGCCCCCAGACAAGACTTGCCCTTCGATCGTCGTTCTGTTAACATCATTAACAAGCGCGCAAACTACTTCTTATTACAAGTTCTTTTTGTGCAGCCGTAATAAATTTCTTATGGTGTGAACAATTTTGTTTGCTTAGTTTGTGGCTGAAAGAGTAATTCAGGATTGTGCTAGACCCGCTCTGCTTGTATAAGAGTACATGACTTCTTTATTTCATTTCTAACAACTTTGGACGTACAGAAGCCATAGTAGAATTTTATTAAGTCTTAAAGATCATTGTTTGTGTGACACCTGTGGTATGGTGGAGTAACTAGAGTCAATCCATATTTCATTTTGGCATGAAGCTTGGTTAGTAAATCGAAGTGCCTGTCGGTTGGTTTTCCCGCCAAATCGCTACGAGTGAAGCTTTCTTTTCTGTATTTTCTTTTCGCTCTCTATTTTGTAATAATTATTTTGTTTATACAAACTTTAATAATTTTATGCGAAATTACATCCTAAAACCTCTGGGGTGAACTTAAATATTAGTTTCACTCTGCAGAGTTTATTAGAGATAGTCTGGTATCAAATAATTTAGGTAACTTTAATTTAAACAATTAAGTTATGTAATTTTATGTAAAAACATTTTTTTATTATTGTTGGTTACCTTTTTAATTTCCAAATTATTATTTCCTTCCGATCTTCTATTCAAAGATTTTATAAGTTAGAACGCCCACAACTATGCGAATGTGTGCATAATTTACTGAATTATTGTCGCCTATGTCGTTTGTCTGGTTATATATTTACATTTTTTTCTTTTTTCTTTCTTTTTGCATTTACTCAGGACAAGAATAAACAGATATTATATAACATTGTTTAGCTTTATTGTATCTCTGTTTGTACCCATAAGATTTTCAGAAAATGTAAACTCCTGTGAACCGATTGTGAGCCAGTCCTGGGAAAGAGGAAGATAGAATTATTTGATAATAATTTTGCTAGTTTGTTATGATTAAACACAATAGGTGGAGAAGCCCCACTTGTATTTATTTGATAATAGTTCTCCAGTCTAGCCATAAAGAAGGTACCGTTTATTTGTTTAGATTTTCGATAAATAAGCTGATAGCTTTCCCCGGGTAAGTCTATTGGGAAAGCACTTTTTGTAAGTACGTTCAGGGTTATAAGTACCTGTCGACTTGAGTGTACCCATATACAGGGCGGTAATATTTATAACACATTTATACAAAGTGGCGGTCTGCGAGAAGCTGCGTGACCAGGCATAGTATTTTAATCTTCAGCTTCTGGCGTCTTTAGGATTTTTCCATCTTTGAGTTATCTTGAGAGTTTTAGTGAGTTTAAAAGCTTTTCCTTTTGTTTAAAGATAAGCTTAGATTGAAGCCCCCCCCCCCGTCTTCGGCTTCGAACTACGGAATTGAACATCTTTCAAAATTCCGTAACGAGATTAGACCTTTTTGGCATGGGTGAGTCTAATTGAACTTCTTATGCACACCATCCAAAGCGAATCATCTTCTTTTCAACTGTCTATAACCAAGCATCGTCTCAGCACTTGACTGCTTTGGCGTAATTAATATACATCTGCAAAATCAATTTTTTGGTTGTTTGCTGTTTTACAATGCTTGCAGAATTGGCCTTTGTCAAAACGACTCTAACAAGTAGTTCCAGTCTATAATAGCATCAAAGATTGAAATTTAAGCACAGCCTAACAGAGAGTTATAAAAATATGTCATTTTGCCCATTTCTGGAAAGGTAGAAAGATGGATATTATATAACCAACCAACATGACGTTCTTTTTAGAAACATAATAATACATTTCATCATGACAAACTAAAAAAGAGTAATTGTTTTTTGTTGAAAATTGACAGCTGTTCGAGCACGTTTTCTGAGATAGTGTTGTTTTTGACATTATATACAGATATTGAGTAGTGAAAAGATTAGCATATGCCTGGAAGATAAAAACAAATACTTTGTATTGAAACTAGAGACAGATCTTGAATTAAAACTATGCTAAAATTCTAAAATTCAAATCTGCACCAAGGCTATCATAGGAAGCCTTCTCGAAAAAAAGAAGTTCAAAGCATCTAGAACTACATTTGAGCTAGGCAACAATTAAATCGTAAAAACCAAGAGTACCTACCCTATGCTTACTCAAAGATTAAACCATTTTAGCTGAAGCAAACCCCCACAGGATTATTTTTAAATATGTGCTCTATAGGCTGTGTAATACAGAACGCTTCTGAAAAATGTCTGGAATTGATTGTCCAGGAGCTCATTTAGATTTATTTAGTGCAGGCTTGTTTGACCATAAAGAAAAGGTGAACGTGACATATACTCATAGGAAATTCTTGAAAAGCTGACGATTACAGTTTACTCTCGTAAAGGATAATAGTGACATTTTACATTTCTTCATTACACGGAAGCAGGTCAAGAGGTCTTGCTAGAACCTTAGTGTAAACAAGTAATAACATATACCTATTAGGCTAGACCTCACAATGTCGTATTGTTGTCATCAGAATAAACAAGATATACAAGGTATTTCATTCAAATGGTAACAATGAAGTTGATATCACTTGAGATAAGACCAAAGTATCCATATGGTACTGACTGGCTTGTATTGACATCTTCTATAATATAACAATAAACACAATCCATTGCTCACATTACACATACTATAAAAGTTTATTAACCTATTAGAGTGAAAATGTTAAATTCAACTGTGTAGGGTATTTTATTTCTAATTAAGAAATTATACATTTCCGAATACCAACTGGATGAGTCTACATCACTTAGTACTTTTTCATCAATCCATCGAACATAATAACCAATACTAGTAAATAAAACAGGTATATCCCAACAGAGACTTGAACTGGATTCCATACCTGAAACGGGTAACATAATATAATGTAATATTTGCCATTGGTTTTTAATTACCAATTAAAATCTTTTGTTGCAGATTGATTATGTCTAATATTGGCCCATCTTTATCGTATTTACAAAGTCCA
>VTPC01002263.1:0-17108 GCA_011009095.1 Ignelater luminosus
AAAAAGTTTTCAGATCTAAATGTCCATAATCCATAGGGAAATTATTTAATAAAAGTTTCCACAATATAAATAATTTAGAAAGATTTCATACTAGATTAAAATTAATTATATAACATGAGGGTAATAAAATTTTAGGTTACTATGTAATGGCTTTTGACTTTTGGGTGTAATTAGATATCCAGAGAAGAGGTTTCAGATTAGATAATGCGTGTACGGTTAACACTGATAACGAAGGCCTAAAAATTCTCACTAGCCATATTTTATAGTAATCTACAAAATTTATTATTTTGAGTAATTGCACATTCATGTAGTATAAATTATTCGTATGTAGAGTCACATGTCTTGATAACTTTGTACCTACATCAAACGAAACTGAAATAAACAAAAATCCATTTGCACCTGTTATTGCATTACTAAGATACTTTCAGTTAAATTCAATAGGTATTGATCACAAAAGAGTGACTAAATCTTGCTATAATAATTCAAAAATACCTAAAGTGGAAGTTATGTACGCTCCAAAAGAGGTCAATTAGATTACACTGGCGCGTTGTAATAACAATGACACTAACGCTAGTCTATAAACGTATGTCATAGGTTTGAATTCCATTCAGTATTTCATAATCGAATAAAATCCAGGTTGCCCCGCACTTTAATGTCATTTCTATTTTATCATTTCGCTGGGGAAGATTAAGTAAAGTCTAGAAAAAGATAAAATCGCAACAAAAAATAAAACGAAATAAAATAAATTGTATCTTCACATTAGATGCTATTATAGCTATGTTTTGCAATTTTTAATATTATAAATAGCCATTAGCGCTTCAGTTTATTTAGACTACCTTTTGTTTATTTTGAAAAACAAACGTAGTCAGTTTTGTAACTTACAACTTATAAGTGCTATAAGCTAAATAAAAAATATTACTTTTCCACATGACTTCTCCCAGACTACTAAGTTGATTGTTTTTGAGTTACGGTTAGAAAGTTTCTTTTTATAAATCTGATGTCATGAGCATCGGCAGAATTTCTTGCAAAACATTTAGTTGCATTAATGTAATTCCATAACCAAGCGACGTTGTTGACAGTGACGGCTCGTGAGTTTTGAAACAGGTGAAGCGTTTTGTATTGAAATCTTAGAAATGAACAAAACTTTAACAAGATAAAAGGTGCTTGTCTCATCCCAAAATCAGTAAAATACCTACAACAATGAAAAATTTAACCTTTTGTAGACGAGATCTATTCTTCGATCTTTCAAGTCAGAAAACTTGTTGATGACATTATCATAAAATGGTTGAGTCTTTTTTTAATGGATTCTTCCTAAATATGAAAGTCTTTCCTGCGCCATTGAATTGCGCAAGTATGATTTGATTCTTTTCAAGCTCGAGAAACTTCTTTCTACTGACGAACTTGTTGATGGTATGGTAAGAATCAGACAAGATAATTTATGAGCTTCTCTAGATATTTATTTATTGTCGTGCAACAAAAGCATTACTTCCTTCTTGCTTTTATATTGCTGATCAGAATATATAAGGTCTAATTCGTTTTTCAGTCTTTGCATGTCCATAGTACTAAATAAACTGAAATATGTTTGTTTCAAATTATAAAATTTTTCCGTTGGAAATAATTTAGAATATTCATCAAACTTAGAAACGTCAGCAAGAGAAATAAATAACAATTTATTCATGTTTTGAAATCTAGTGTCTATTTGCACGCACCAAAATGGTATCTAAGATTTCATAAAATAGTAGCTTATAACTTTCGAATATTTATTCGTCAGACAAGGCACCTCCAACTTGCCTTCTTTGATTAATATGTGTGTTTATCAAAGCTTTATTAAATATTGTCTTACATTCAGTTTCGTTTCATTTTAACTGAAATTTTCCTTGGATAATCTTAAATGAGGTAAAAACTGAAAACACCGTCAAAGCAACTGAACCGATGCGATCCAACGTATCTGAAAGCTGTATACTTATAGTGAATCGCTGTTCGTTTTCTTTAAAAACGCTTCTAGCTCGGCCAATATCGCCGGTGTTTGTACTGCATACGACCGCGTAGGAAGTCTGTTATCATGGCAACACGTCTTTCTTGTTGTTTTCATATCGCTTCAACTGCTTCAACTCAATGTTAAGCTTAGTGCAAGTGTCCTTATGCTTTGCGTTTGTGTTGGTCCATAACAGGGCAGGTACAACGTTTGTGATTTGTGTTTTGAGTATCTCCTGCTAATTGCATTGCTGCCTTGACTCATTTTATTTAAGAGTTTACTATTTTACACTAAGAAACGAAATTACTTAAGTAATTAAATATTAGAAATTATTGAAAGAAGAAAAATAGGTGAATCGGTGCTTCACTTGCTTCACCTCAATAGCCGCCACTGGTTGTTGAGCAGTCTCTGCTCTAGATTTGCGTTTTGGAGCTCAACAATTCAAATCTTCAAACCGCCCGTTTTCATTTAAAACTTTCTGTGATTTTTCCTGGTAGTGCAGGCGAATACCGGAACATAATGTCCAAACTCTTATTGCATACCTACTGTTGTCCTTTTTAGAAATTCCCTTTCTTGTATGCAGATTAACCCTAAACTCCTAAAAAGTCCACCCCGAAACAAGAAATAAAACACAATGGCTTCTTCCATTCCAGTTCCACACTTAACCAGACTTTTCATGAGACTATAATCTGCTCCTCACCTATGTTATGATGAAAAAGGCATATTCAATGCCGTACCACGACAGTCCCCGACCTAGTCTAGACAGACTTCTTTCTTGGAAATCGCCTGAGTCACAATTATGATTAAGCTAGACAAAAGATCGTGAATGCTAACGGTGAAAACAACTTTAAATACCTTCTCCAAATTCTGAATTTTGTTGATATCCATTTAAACCTAAATTAGGCTAAAATCATAAGCCACCAAGAAGGTATTTGCAATACAAAGACAAACAAGATTGTGCTTTTAGCAACAGAAGTTGAAAGTACCAGGACAAAGACATTGCCTGGTATACATAATAATTTCCACGGGAAAAGATATTTTGGTTTAGGACTAGTTTGACTCAAATTGTTGATTTTTGAATATACCCCAACTTTTGAGGATTTGATTCAGCACAATTTTAAAATAAATGTTGCTCAATAGAACAAGTTAGTTCAGAAGTGGAAAAAAACAACATAGCAACATACTCAAAGTTCTTTCAAGAGCATAATGATTCTTGAGGTTTAAAGACCGTTAGATGAAATTATCTATCTGGAAAAATAAATACAAACATTTTCAATTGTTTGGACATTCATACAACTTATCGCCAGTCTTCAATTTCAACAGAACCACCAGGGCAAGACTCAATTTCAAGCTACCAAGATTTGTGCTTGTAGACTGTAGAATAGCAAGCATAAGATAGAGACAGTAAACATTTAAGCAGGTCAACCTTTTATATTTCACTGGCTTTTCAGAAATAAGATAAAAGAGAAATGAACAAAATGTAACTGAAGTCGTACTATCAATGGCTAGATTGTATTGAAAACATGAGCAAGACGTTTTGTCTCTGTTATACTTAGTTTACGGTCTTTCTGATTTTCATTTTTTTACCCACGAATAAAGTTTGATTATTCCAGCTATGGAGCTATGGCGGAAAAAAATTGTTAAATAGGCTGAGTAATAATGAACATGCTTTGCTTTCTGAGGGCATCTTAAATCTGGGGAGGAGATACAAATGCGCCAAAGATTGATTTTGAGCCTATAGTGGGGGGATCCCTACTACTCCATAGCACAAACACGGGGAGGGTCCCTCATGGACTCATATAGACCTAAAGTAATTTTTTGGCGGCCGTCAACAAAAGGCGTACTTAGGCTGTATCTAAGGCGCCTAGAATCTTGAGCTGACCCTGTTTGCTGTCCTCATGTCTTAATAGTTTAAATCATAATTATGCAACATTACATTCGCAAAATGGAATATTAGATTTATCAATATAAGACGTAGATTATTTGTGTAATTCGTGACAGTATATCTATACAAATTAAAAGGTGACCGAAGTGAATGCATTTAGTAAATGGTGTATACGTGTTATAATAAATATCTAGTTCAAACAAATCAATTTATTTAATCTAATTAGTCATTGCATACCTTTTAGAAAAATGAAAACTCTTAAATGACCATAACTCGCCAAGACATAACAAATAACGTGGCGCAATTATGTGCTACGTAAGCAAGAAATGAGAAAAAACCTAATTACATACTTTGAGTTTTGCATTTTTACCAGAATTCTGCAGCTGTAATATTGCAATATGGATTAATTTCCATAGGAAAAGCTCGATGTTCTAGTAGTCCAGAAAAAGGTCTAGAATGACTTGTCACAAAGATATCATGCATACATAATGTCAATTTCGTTCTTCTTTCTCCGCTAACTCCTACTACACAGATTTTTTATTTACTAGCTTTGTGGACAGTATCCCAAAGCATTACAGGATTACATTTGTTTAAACAGATTGCCCAACATGCAATAAAACTTTATAGGGTAGACCTCAAAAATCGCACCAGCTACCAATTAGGTAGTTGTATGGTTTTGAAAATTATAAAAACTGGTACATCTTTTGTTATTTTTTAGATAATACTTGTTGCAAGACTTTTTCAGTTGCAGTAAGTAATCCACACACTTTGTTCGGTGCTTTAAGCAACCTCACCTGTGAATAGTCTCTAACGGAATATACTTAAGAAATTCAGTAAGACTTGGTTTCATTACTTTGTGAACATCCTTTACTCTGATCATCAAAGAGTAGTATAGCGCTGACGCTATACGTTCACATTCGGCACATTCGAAGACTTGAGTCAAACTTCTGAATCAAGCCCATTAAAGTTTCTTGTAGTTTTTCCCTAATAATGTAAGTGAATGCCAAAACAGTAGTTTTGATGGTTCTATCTATCTACTTTTATACCTTTTTTACCTTCATCTTTTAAAAAATTTTAGTTGAGTAAAGAGACTGAAAATGAGACATTTGTTATTTTTCAAAAAACCACTTTTAAGACCTTTCTTCTCGTAACTAATAATATTAAAATATTAGAATCAAGGTAGATTGAATGCAGAAAATAACTTTTGATGTGACTGCTGCATTTTTTTTCTCTCCCATTAGAACTGGTGATACCCAATTTTCATAAAGGAACTAGAAGGATGCTAATTATTAGAATATAAAGTAGAAAGATAAACGTTGTTTAGATTATACATATGACACCGCTAAATCTTCTAATATGAACCTTTCCAAGCCATTACTATCTACTTGAGAGATATTCAGAAAACTAAGAAGAGTGCTCGTCATTTGAAAGAATTCTAGGAAGAGAAAATGGAAAATATAGAAACATCGTGGCCCCCACTTGACCAATGAATAAGTCCAACCGGAAGAAGATATAGGAAGATGATAGCAATCAATAGAAGAGTACCTGAGTAGGAAGAAGAGTGTACATAAAACATGATACGTGTAGTAAAAAGATAAATATTCAACAATGAGTTGCATTTCTTATGTATCTTACTAATTAATAGCATGTGATGTTGCCTCGAATGTCTGATACATTATTTCCAAAGTTAAGACACACTTTGATTGAATTTTTACTCAAGTTGGTCATTGGTTTTGCTCGAAGAATCAAAGATCAAAGAATCAAAGATCAAAGAATAAAGTAAATTATAGAATCTCAACTGTCATTTCTAACAAGAAGTTGTATTAATATTATGACATTGGTAATGAAAAGAAGTGATACCAGATTCAAAACAAGAACAGAGAAGACGATAGTAAAAATAAAAAAAAGTTTGATGCTGTAGTTATCTTTTTTAAGATCACAAAGAGATAGTGTAGCTTGCTTAATTCGTTCTGATAACGTAATAACGTTTAGTGATTCCGTAACGTTCAGGCAGAGATAGTTAACCAAATTAAATTGGAAAACACTGAAATATCCCGCTTTACCATCTCTTATCGTCAGATGTTTATGTAGAAACTTTCAGTCTAACAATGACATTAAAGGACTTTGTACATACGTAATTAGCTAAAAATCATTTTATATAATATCTTTATAAGGAATCTAAATGAAAAATCCAAAAATACAAAACACAGTGCTCGTAACGATAATATCTTTGATATATTAAAGGATATAACATAGTAAGTGTAACAAAAAGATCTCAAAATGTTTTTTGTATTCATTCTGTTAACTTTAGATTGACTATAGCACCAGCATAATGGTGAATTTTTTTAAAACAACATTATATTGAAAATAAATATTTTCTGTTTCTTCATTAATTTTCGTTATCTGTTCTTTGAAATGGCCATGTAACCCAGCTGTCTGAATTTTAATCAAAGTGCTTAACATATTTATTTTTACTACTTTCTTTAAAAAATAAAAACCAGATTAGCAAAATTACATAAATATACTTTCACAAACTTTATTTCATTCCTGATTTGATCTCAAAAAGTCCCTTTATTTATTTGCAGATGTTCGATAATGTACACCCTTCAGAATAACAGCACTCACTAGGTGGCAAAAACAGCCATATATAGGCGTGATAATTAAGAATTATACCACCATCAATCATAACAGAACGAAAATACTAAGCTTTTCCACTATATTACCATAACACGATTCAGCCAGCAGGACATCGTAGTTACACCAAAGTTTCATAAAATTAGCATGCTGCACACCATTTTTTGACCAGCAGTGCCTATCTTAATGTGAATGTGCCTGTGGTGTACATACGCACCTGTATACCTATAAATAGCGTGCTCTCGGCGAAAGATTTAATTTATATTAACATGTGCTTGCTTTAAACACAGACCCCATTTTTACACGCAAGAAAGATTACAGATATGCACGCCAAGCCCAGTAATAAATTCATCATTTTTAATTATAAACTTTGGGAGGAATTACTTTTTACAAAATATTTAATGTTCTTTCTGCATTTAACAAGTTGACGGAGTAATTTACTACCTTTTTATTAAGATTTAAATGAAGTGGTAAATTAGGACAAACCCTTCAGTAATAGGACTAGTGTAATTCTCATTACAACTATTAATCCTGAGGCGTGAAAATGCTCAGATGTCTGCTATTTCAGATTTAAAACAGTTTGCAAAGGAAGGAATATAATTCGTTCAACAAATTCATTCGAAAAATTTAAAAGATCTACGTTTTACATATAAATAACTTCTCAACTATTTATATTAACAGGTTGTTTTCTAACTTAATGAAAGGATAATATGAACTTACAAAAAGCTACTACCTAACTGGTATTGTTAGTAAAATTTCTTTAACTTTAATGTTAATCATCAACTTTCGTATTCATACCAGAATATTGAGTGGCATACATTACTAATTACTTGGTGAAGAGTGGGAAAATGTAGCTCAGGAATTGAATCAAAGTAACATGTTATGCTACATTTCTTTAAAATAAAACACAATCGTGCACCATCAAACCCAACAGCGCATCACAACGACTATGGATAATAGCGGTTATGCCACATGCAGTAATTGTGGAAAAACTTTCCACTTTGATTGTTCCATCAGTGAAAATACATACAGGGTCTCTAAAAAGTATGGAAACACGCTACCCTCGCAGAAACGGTAAGTAATAGACAAATGAAATTTGGAGAGCTTAAAGTAGGTATTTTTTGTCATGTTAAAAAAACAAATCTTCAATTGTGTTTTCGTACGGCCGCCATATTAAATTTTTTTAAATGGGACACCCTGTATATAACCCCATTTTTGGATAGGGATTTTTAAGACGAATTCAATGGTATATATACGGTTGCTATACTTATCTTGAAAGGTTTTGGAGATACTCGCTATTCTTTTGTCAGGGGTTTTACTATTAAAAAGTATGGAAACACGATAATACTGCAAAAACAGTAAGAGATAGACAAATCAAATTTGGAGATCTAACATAAAGTAAAATGGGACTGTAACGCTTTAAGAATTTGATTTATTTATACTATCAATCTGCTTTAATTTTCTATGGCTGTTAAAATATCAATAAATGACAATTTATTAATTTAGATACTATTGTCGAACTTACCAAACTTCTTTCCAATAACACATTAATGAATCAAAATAAATTTCTTTATTTTTTTCAAACTAACAATAGTAGTATTGGAAAAAACTTTGATGAGTCTTTAATGCTATTTGAAGAATGAAAAATTGATGTAGATTTTATCTTTTTTCAGAAAGTTGAACGGTGTATTGGAGGGGGAACGCTGGGTAACAGCGTTCCCCTAGTTACCAATAAATACTAAGAAATCTAATTATTTTTATATAATAAATGTGTAATATGACAATCAGCGTTCCCCCACTATTTTTTCTAGCTATACACTACTGGTTGATTACCTACAATACTTTCATATAGAGGGATATACCACTTACTACAACTGCAGTATACTTAAAGGGGATCACAACACTAAAATCGTAATTTATTTTTTAACATATTTTTGTAGGTCATTGAAATAGAATTCGAATGGTCTAAGTCCTGTTTTGGTACTCGCAATAGTTATGTAAATATTGCTGTTTAAAGATTTGAGTGTGGCGTCAAACTGCCAAGCGGCCGTATTGTAGCTATGTACGGCATTAATCAGGAACCGATTTATTACACTCTTAGATCAAATTACATGTTGCAAAAAAATACATACCAATTCCGTTATATTACGCTGATTCTTTCAGTAAGTATTTGAGATTGTTACCATAAATATATAGGGATGAAATATTCATATTTTAAATTTTTGTTTTTAAATTCTAAACCTTCGTAAATTTAATAGTGTGGAAGTTAAAGTCGTTCATTTAGATTGTAGTTTTTTAAAAATGAATCCAATACCTATTAGACCTACTCGCGAGAATTTTGAGGAAGTAAGTGATGACAGTGATTCTAATGAATATGTAGATACCACATCAAGAGCAGGACAAGTTAGTTGGTGTAAATGTGGAAACTGTAAAGAGATGTTGACTGATGAGGAAAGTGTGTGTTGTAGTGCAAAGAAATGCGTGGAAAAAGTTAAAACTGACAATTTTCGTTGTGTTACCAAGTGTCCACAATTTTCAAAATTGATTTTAGATAAGGACATACTGCAGTTGGCTAGACATAATCATGCTTTAAAAACAAAAAGTCGTTTTAAAAAGCAACTGCTAACTGCAGAAAGTGTTTTAAATAAAACCTGGCGCTATATAGCATATAAACAATGTATTGCGTGAAAACGATAATGTGTTAAGTAATTTAATGCAGATAATACAGAAGGAAACAGAAAATTGCACAGCAGGTAAAAGCATTAAAAGAAAGCTGTAGATAACTACAAGATCATAATAGCTATAAATATTAGAGATAAACTCTAGAAACGTACAAAGTTATAGCCTGGTAATCAAAAACTTCAAGACGCTTATACAAGATACAAAACAATAATCTCACATTTAATAAAGCAGGCAAGAAATTCATACTATAAACAAAATCTAGAAACAGTAGGCAATTCAAAAATGTCTGGAACTTAGCTAATGAAGTGTTAAATAAAGAAACCGCAAATCAAGCAAGTTATAGACAGAATAGAAATGAATAACTCAATAGTAATTGAACAAAAAGATATAGCAGAAAAATTTAACAATGCTTTACTTGTGCAAGAGAAACCTTATCACAAAATAATAAAACAAATGAACATCAAATAAATGAAATGCTTAACAAAATTCCAAGAATTTATTTTTAACTCCAGCTTATTCTGAGGAAGTTAAAGAAATAATAAATTTTTTAAAGAATATTAAATCATCAGGTACAGATAATATACCGACAAAACTGATAAAAACTGCAGTATAATAATAGATAGTTGCTTTTTAAAGGGATATTTCCCACAATCACTAAAAATCGCAGTGGTTACCCATCCATAATAAAAATGATCCTTTAAACACAATAAGCAATTACAGGCCCATACCACTCATTTCAAATATTGCATAGATTTTCGGAAAGATTACTGCAAAAAAGCTAATGTCAAATAAGAAACTCTCTCATGAACACTATGGGTTTAGGCAAAAAATACGAAAACAAAGGATGCAATATTAGCATTGACTAATAACATCTACAAGTCACTTGATTCTCAAGGCCCTGTGTTGCAGTATTCCTATACTTGGCTAAAACATTCGATACTGTCCACCACATCATATTATTAAAAATTTTAGAGATATGTGGTGTTAGAGGTAAGACATTAGATTTCTTCAAAAGCAATATGAGCAATAGATCTAAAATTGTTAATTGTCTAAGTTCACCGAAGATAGTTAACTGTGGAGCACCACAGGAAACGGTTCTAGGACCAATTCTCTTTTTAATATTATATTTATGATCTACGTACCTCTACTATGTGGTAAATTGATATCGGATGCTGACGATCTGTCTTGTTTGTCAATGCTGACAATTGGGAAGACACCAAGAGTGCTGCAAGAAATCACTTAAGTATAATAAAAAATTGGACTGGCATTAATTTTGTAACAATTAATTATACCAAACATATTTTATTACCTTTAGTATACAGGGTGTCGCGTAAATACCAATAAAGCTTCAGGTAAACATCTTCTTCTATGAGTGTTTATTGCAAATCTGCAAAGAGAAAATTTCTCCTCAGCTGAGTTTTCATCTTTAACACTAGATAAACAGAAATCAAAGAATCAGATCCAAATGAAGCCATTACCAATTCAACAAATGAATCTGTTGAAACAACAACTACCCTTGATAAAGCACAGAACTGTTAGATTTCTCTCTTTGGAGATGCTGTTAAAAATTGAATTCTTACCAAAAATAGATATGACAGACATGCAAGTCTTGAGTGTACCAATAAATCCGATGAAATTAGTTGCCAGAAATTTTAAAATTATAAAATGGGATGTATATATCAATAATCTTGGCAATAGCTTCGAAGGTAGTTTTTTTTACATTTAATAAATTAAGGAAAGCTTTGTTTAAGCAATAATTATTTACTTTTTATTATACTCTGGTGCAGTCTCTCTTACTATATGGTGTAACAGCTTGGGTTGCCGCTTGAGGTATGTACATTGATCAAGAAATTCTACTGCAAAAATCAATATTAAAGATAATTTTACACAGACCTGTTAGTTATCCTACAGAAACATCCTATAATGAGGCTAAAGTTATAACTCTTCCACACATTTACTGTTTCTCTACCTTAAGATATGCGCAAAAATAACACTAAAAATAACCTAACGTCAATACCAAGAAAAAAAACGATAAAATCAATAGGACGAGGGTACATCATATATTTGCAATGACTCAAGATCAAAGATTATTTATTTCTGTGCCGTTATGTTAAAAGTTAAGACTATCAGATGCTACATCGCTGCGAACAGAAAAAACTCCTCTTTCTTGATATGTGAAGACATACAAAGGATGCCATTTAAAAGAATTCATGATGACGTCATCACTCGAAAACAAATTGACACTGATATAAAAATGTGTATTTTTATAAAATAAAATCGACTTGTCTGAGGATTTTTGCAAAAAATAGCTTATTTCGAATTTAATGAATTTATTCTGTTGCCTCTCACTGTATATATTATACAATAGTTTAGTACATTATTGTGTTAGTACATTTCATATTTTTATTAATAAACTTTTTTTTTAGTTGAGACATTTTCGTAATAAGACAGCAATGTAGTAGGTTTACAAACTTCTTAGTTAAGCCCAAATAATCATTGATTTACTACCATCAATTTTCAGTTATCCTGTCTTGACTGATGGTATTTTTTTTTCGATAGTTTTTTTCTGCATGTGCTAAGTGAGAGGTAGCCAGTGATATTTCTTCTCCGTCTGTATATGAATGTAAGTTAATCAGAAATATTTTTTTCTGTCCATCTTGCCTATTTTGTATTTTGTTTTATTTCTATTTACGCCTTCACAATAAGCTTTTAAAGCACATTT
This sequence comes from Ignelater luminosus, assembly GCA_011009095.1. NCBI lineage: Eukaryota > Metazoa > Arthropoda > Insecta > Coleoptera > Elateridae > Ignelater > Ignelater luminosus. Next base: position 11,899 of record VTPC01002263.1, read on the forward strand.
AACACAAACAATAATTAAAACAAGATCATGGATGTATACTGAAGGTACGTAGCATTTAACACAATAAGGCTGTATAGCATTTGATGCTTAACATAAAACAATGTAGAAATTAGTTCGTTGGTTATTGTTACAGCGCTTTAAGATAAACAGATTCGGATTCGAATTATTCGAGTTGTTTTTTGTTCTAAATTACTTCAACCTTCGCCCTTTCTTTGCAGTAACAAACCATTATTTTCTTGTTTGGGAACAGATACTATTACATCATTAAATACGTTATAATACAAAAACAAAGACCAACAGACTACCATATTTTATTCATAACAGTTACAGTTGTTCATAAAAAATGTTGCAACTAATTTGAATTTCTGTCAGTTTTGAAGCTGATAGAATTCTAATAATAAATAAAGTTCCTTCGACATTTTGGCAAGGCCAGACATTCAATTTTGATAACAAAACTTGAGTTTTTCATGCTTTTTATAACAAATAAAATTTATTTATGCTAATAATTTTTTAAAAATCTGAACGCAAAATGTTTATATACTGAGATTAATAAAATATGTTGGTAGAGTATTTCACGTTTCGCAGTTAGCTCATCACATACATTTGTTTTTATTTTCAACTCCAAAAACACTTTATTAACAGACTTTTAAATAATGTTTACAATAATGTTACACGAATATTAGCTTATACAGACTAGAATCAACTAGAAAGCGAAACCTTTCAAGACTAAGTATTTTTTTTCACCCAGTGAATACTCTTTTTCTTTCTTTAGTATGCTCCAAAAAACATTTTGTTTTTGCTAAAACTTATTTAAAACAACAAAAAAATGTGAGATTTTATTTCATTCTTGTTTAGTGACTAAAATATTGACATTACTTTTTTGAATAGGTATCTGGAAAGATATAAACTACATAATATTTTGAAATATTTTTAATAATACATAAAACATAAATAATAATTTATTAATTATTATACAATACAGCGCAACACGCTAAGAAAAGTACTAACTATAAACACCAAAAAAATTACCTTAAAAACTATTTACTTGTTGCAATAATAATCATGTGCTTTTCTATATTTTCCACTAAAAGAGTTTGACGATTGTCTTGTAATAGAGTTTTGTACATGGAAAACGTTCTTTCACAATCGCAAGATGTTACGGGACAGTATTAAAATAAATGTGATTTTTGCATGGCTACATTTTGTTCAATGTCTTCAGAATTGGAAACGTTTCCATTTAAAATAATTTTTTTCGGCTATAGTTTTTTGAAGATCTTGAAGTATATGTAAAGATTCTGTCAGAAGTAGATTTTGTGTTTCAAATTTCTTAATTATGGTGAGAATGTTGGAAAAGTGAGACTTTATATACGACAACTGGATCGAAACTATTAACGATATTTTTGAATTCTGCCTAATGTTCACAATAACACAGAGGAGTCAAAATTGGTTGCGAGAGCAAAGGAACATTTTTAAGATGTTCATGGTCATGGTAAACTTGAACCCTAGTTGGAGCTTTCAAAATGACTTTTTTTCCAGTATTAATTAAGGAAGTTACAACAGGAAATTTAGTTCTAACAGCTTCAGCAACGCGATTTAAGGCATGAGCGAAGCAAGTTGCGTGAACCAAATTAGAATAAAAAATTTTTAAGTTCTGTGCTGCTTTGTTCATATATGCCGCACCATCGATCACCATGTACAAAACTTTATCTGTTGGAACTTGTCGTGGTACATACAACAATGCAAGTGTTTCATTAACAAATCTAAAAACTGTTAGGTGATTGGTTTTTTCTAATTGTTCAACGGCGACTAATTCACTGTTAGAAGGGTTACCACTCAAAACACCAACGACAAAGTTTGCAATATACCTTCCTTTGACATCGGTAGCTTCATCGATGCTAAACCAGATGTAGTGGTCTGAAGTCCAATTCCTTATTTTTTGAAGAATCTCTTCCTATAACGTAGGGATGTGCGATCTGGACGCTTTTCGTCGGGAAACCACAGTTTCTTTTGTACAGTTTTCCAAGAACATCTTAAATCGTGGAGCGTTGAGGTTGTTCAACGGAATGTTTCAGGACACCATCATTTTACATAAATCCTTATTGAAGTTGTTCTTAGACAAATCCTTCTTTGTGCATTATTCTAGAGTTTAAGCAGCGAAGGGTCTGCCTAAATTTAGAATACAGGATCCTTACTTTAAAAAAAACAATGCAATCAAAAAATGTACTAAAAGGACTAATTATAAACAGGAAAATGAATAAACCAAATGCAAAGCAACATTAAAAAAATTAAGAAAATAATACCAAAAATATATGACACAAAAATTATCAAAGTAAAATATAAACGTATAAACCAGGTTATCTGTACTCACACACAACAAATAATCTCAAGTTGTTTCAAGGCAAAAGGAAAAAAATTAACACATCGGAGTACTGCAAGAAACAAACTCCGATATCGCCAAATTAAAAAAATTGAAAGGAAAATTTGATTAAATGAGAAGTCTAAAAAAGAACTTGAAATTATTTAGGTGTACTGAAATTTAATAAACAAAAAAAATTAAAAGTAACAATCGGATAATAATTGAAGGAATGAATCAGTCTTACCACAAAATACAGGAAGCAGCTTTCGATCGAAATTGCTTGCTGAAAGAAAGAATTATAAAAACTGGAAACACAAAATAAATAATCATCAATTACATCCGAATTGTGCATTTATCAAAACTTTAAATGATAGGAACAAAAAAATAAAAGTCAACAACAAAATTGAATTAAAGGGAGCTTTTCTTTTTAAAAAAAAAATAAAAGATACTTAATAAATCTGGTGAGGTTACTCTAATTTTTATTACTAAGCAAAGATAAATTATGTAATGCATTAAAAAATAACCAAATTTAACTGAATTAAATTATTCACTAACGAGGAGCCGGAGAAATTCTCAAATTGGGTTGACAGTCCACTGCCAGAATAGATTCCCATAATATTCTGCGTATGGATGACGGTAAAACTAAATTGTTCCCAGCATTCACTGCTACAGCCAGATCCAATTAAATTTAACCCCGCTTCTTGAAAAGCACGCAGGGCAACTCGGGTGTAACTTTTATTTTTTGGAAATTACTCATATTTTTCACAACGAAATAAAAAAACTGGAGACAAAAAAGACCATCGTTAGTAACGAACTCGTAAGAGATGGAAAAAAAGATAATTAACTTACCCCTTTTTTAAAAAAAGGGTTTTCAAACAACAATGAGAAAACCTTCCTCGCAATTCTTAGGTGAAGATCACCACACACTCTCACGTGTCGAATCTTTCTGTCCTGCCTGCGTGTTGCATTCCCACAGAATTTGGAAGCGTATATCAATTGTCAAAGGAACTTTAGTAAATACCGGGTGTCTCACACGGAAGAAAGATGATATACCGTACATATAATCATGTGGTTGGCTAATAACCACAAAAAGACCGTTACAAACCTTAAGAATCGTACCTCGAATTACGGAAAAATTCGGCGTAGAGAAATTCGAGATATAGGAGTTTGACTGTACTAACAAATTTGGCATAGTAGTAAGTAGCACTTTTTGTTTCAGGTAAAATTACAAAGCGAAATTTTCCCTCAAACATGAATTTTTATGCCCGGAAAGCTTAATATATGCACTTTTATATGCTACATGCTGTAAAACTTCAATATATGCAAAATATGCAAAATAAAATGCAGTATTATTAAAGTAAACAATGAGAAACGTGCAGATATCGAAAAATTAAAGGATTATGCTCAATAGGAAAAAACATGCAAATATGCATTTGCCCAGCCCTTGTTAAGTATTTGATAATTATTTAAACTTTAACATTTTTCTATTGTCAACATCTTATGCTAAATGGCTATTGATAAAATTGAATCTACTAAAAAAGCTAAATAATAAATAAACTATGCTATTCTAACAAACAACTGGATTTTTACATGAAGACTTGTCAGGTAAACATTCCGAAAATGCAAACAATAAAATTCTAAAACTTTGCCGCAATAGACCTGTTATCCCCAAAGGTTTTGGCCGAATCAATACAAGAAGTGTCGAAGCCCTATATTTTTACATTACAATTTTTTACAAAAGTCTTATATTAGTTTTATTACTGTAATTTCTGAATAAATAATAAAAGTCTGGACTCGTGTATGAGGTAATAAATCCTCATCCTTTAAAGTGTATGTTGAGCAGAAAAGTATTGCTGAAATATTTTTTTGTAAAGTTTGCTACAGTCCATAGCAATATAAACATATAATTATAAAGATTTCACGCAGCTAAGGTTTTGTATCTTGAGTGTTTATTGAGCTGTCTCTAAAATATTTTAATTACTGATGTCTTGCTGTGGATAGAACGTATTTCCATGAAAAAGTCAAAAAAAACCTACAAAAATGAGAAATATCAAAATTTTAGTTGCATATTCTTTTCTCACTTGTTTCAGGCTGCATCTTCCAACTTCACTTTTATTTGAGCAATTTCTCACATTGTGTTGGGGTTCGAGTTAAACTTAAACTGACTACAACTTTCTCAGTATCGCCTTTATGGCTATCCACTGCTACTGTATCAGCATGGAGAGTTACTCTTTGGACATATGATTTTTTCGATGAATCTTACTTATGCTATTTTTTGCTTTCTACTAGACAAGAAAAATTTAATTTATTTAGTGTCACTTATGTGTCTACTATACCTATTCCGACTTAACCACGCAGATTTTGTTTGTAGAAAAGTCTTTTTTTGGAAATATTTTTACTTACTGTTACAAAAATTTATTTGTTGAGTCATTTCTATTTTTAGGTTCAAATCGTATCAAGTCATTATTAAAAGATATTGACAAATAGAAATGCAAATTTTCCAAACATACGGCAATAGCTTATAATTTTATTCAGAAACAATTGAATAATTGGAACATCGTATTTCAATTACCGTTAGTTTAGCAATAATTTAATATTCATGACTTGATTTTTAATGACAATATGAACTCCTATAATTATAATTCAGAACAACACTACCTAATATATCCATTAGTCTCGATTCAACTTCAAATATCCCGTTTTGATTAACATAACATTAACAGACAAGGGCAAAACATAATACTACTAATACAGACATGTTAGACCAATTAATTAGAAATTAAAAACAGAACAAATTTTTATTATAGGTAATATTCCGTAAGTTTAGTTTTCTAGCTTGCTGCTTCATTCGAAG
>VTPC01002265.1:11203-26878 GCA_011009095.1 Ignelater luminosus
CTGAGGTTGTAAACTGCTGCCAACTTTACTAGAGAAATTATTCAACTGCCTTTAGGCATTTAGTAATCAAGTTTAGCCAAAATGAAAAACTCGCATTTATTAAAGCAAATCAACTTCTGATTAAGCTTTCTTGTGTATTTTCACAACTTCAATTATGAAAATATATAATTCTTTACAAAAGATACAATCATCCTGGAAAATCATTTTTAGAGGTGTACTATATCTTAATAAAGCAAAACATACTGTAGATCTCCTGAGTAGGTATATTCCAGGAGAAGTCTTATAAATAATTTTGTCATAAACAGCTATGGAATAACAAAAATAAATAAAGTATTGTATTCAAGTTATTTGCTGTCACTAATTGCCTTGCATTGCTTATTAACTTGTTAACAAAGAAAATATAAGAATCGGTACATTTAATTACTACATGTTCGAAATGCATTTAAACTTTGTTATTATGTATATGCTATTTTTCTGTCTGCCTTATTTTTCATATGTAGTGTGCCGACGAATAATATTACATCTTCTTAATAAAATATTTCATCGAATTTCAATACAAATTAAACGCTGGGTGGTTAATTTATTTTTAAACTTGTTTGTTGAATTTAATTAAACAAGTACTTAAATTGTAAAACGATATAATTAATCACAATGCGAAACAAGATGCATAAAGAATTATTGTTAAAACGCCGGTTTTATTTGCATACATTTGTATCCAATTAATGTTATTCTAAAAGTTAAGAATCTTACTAATGATAATGACATCTCTTTGTATAAAACTGAAAAAAGTATTGAAAATGAAATGTTGAAATTACTTACTTTATACGAGTAGATAGATAGATACAAATAGTACTTAAATGTAATTTTTCCTACTTGAAATTTTTATAGTTCGTGAGTTGACACTTCCGTTGCAAGATCTAATTCTTTTTCTAAATGTGCGTTAAGATCATGAATTAAAAACTTGTTTGATTAGCCTCTTAACATCCTTAATTAAGTTTTACTTTGAATATTACTTTCGTTAATGTCTCTTAGTTTCCTTTAGCAAGTGATTACATACATGTTTTGGTTTTATTTTTTGCTATCTATGGTTAAATATGTAAAAATTCTTAACTGATGAATTTTAGCACTAAAATTTGTCACGTTGCTTAATAATACTCAGCATTATTAATTAATGTACTATGCTCCTACATAGAATTCTTTTTCGATAATTAAACGTGAAATCATTATGACCGGGTGCTCGCGAAAAATTAAACAAGGAATTTTTTTCTTCCATTTAAATCCTAAACATTTATACCGTGTGCAATAATCATAAAGATAAGGAAACGGATATTAGTTAAACAAGGTGGGTACAGTTTACCGGGAAATTGCAAAGCACAGTTTCATTTAATAATAATAATGATAACAGTATTAATTTTGCTTCAGGACTTCATATCAAATTCTTATTATATTATGCAATACACCACGAACTACATAAATACACTTGCGTTTCATTTGTTTTTCTATTAAATACGGGCATGGTCAGCCATTTCCGTACACTCTAGACAAAGGAACCGGCACAGTTTTTACGTGGCCTACTCTAAACTAATATCATGTTGTACTCCCGTTTTGCAACAAGTTGTCTGAAATATGCCTTCACTTTTTTTTAAGATACCTTTCGTTTTAAGCCTTCTTGACACATCTAACAATGAATAGTGCCCAGTATATGTTGCACAAGCATTCTAATCATTTTTCTTTTCTTATTATTCAGTCAAACAAATTATTATTCATAGGAATAGTCGCCTGCATAATAGTGATTTCTATTGCATGATTCTTGTGCTTCTCTAAATAAGTTCCCTTAGCAGTATCTTATGTGCATTAAATTGACATTTGGAACTAAAAATATAACAAATCGCTTAGAAGCAAATTTAATAGACGCGAAATTTCTGTAAATTATTGTCAAGGCGATGCGATGGAAGGTTTTACTCAGATTCCGCAAACAGCTCTTTGCCAAAACAGTTATACCTGCAAACTATTTAAGTTTCATAAAAAACGCCTGGTATTATAGCAAGAGGTAATTAACGACCACAGCCTGTTTTTGTATTTAGAATTTAGATGATTCTGAGCGTCTTTCCTTATTTTCGTAGGCAAAGCAGAACTAAAAAAATCCAAAAGTAGGTTTATGTCCATAATTGTAATAATTATGTCTTTCCTCCTCGTCCTCCTTCTTCATTTTCTTCTTCTATTGACTTTGAAGACAGCAATTGACTAGTTTTTCCTCCTAATATCTGCATAAATTCTCTAACGGAACGTCGGAAACCCATTTAGAAATAAACTGGAGGTTCTAGTATTTATCAAAATCTCAATTTTTTGGCATAATTATTTACTTGTAAATCGAAAACCCATCTACATTTACCATCATAGCAATGCCAACTTTCTCCACCATCTTGCACAAAATCGTTTAATGATGATTACTTTAATGTGCCACAAAACACCATGCAGAGAAACCCGTACCATTTCAACTTTGAGCTTTCTAACGAAATCAGATTTTCCCTTACCCGAGGTTAAGTTTTGTAAAGAGACATCGAACGGTGGATACGAAATCTACTTCTCCTGAGATGTAGTTTATATTAATAAACCTAGATGCTCGCTCAACGTTTGTTGCTGCATTCAATACGTCATCCGTTTCCATTTAACCGGGAAAATTCACGAGTTTATTTTTAATGTTGATTGACAGACTTCCTTGCCTTGTCATTTGGAAATTGTTAAATCATTTATTCAAATCTCTCGGTTGATTTACCGTAACGCATTCCGAAAACGTAAAATCTTTTTTTTCCAACCAGAAGTGTTTCACCTCTGGCGTGGTTTACACGTTAAGCTACAGTATTTCTTTGTGCTTCATCTCCTTGTTCTGCTTTCGCTACTATATTCACAACAACTGCGTTATTGCAGTTGCTTAGGTTTTCTTTTTTCTTGTATACTCTTCAATGAAAACGAGCAACATACCGTTGAGTTTTAATTTTCTGTTCATACATTCCAATCCCAAAAGTCTCTTTGGCTATAGCATCTTTTATTGTATGCCAGAGATCTTCCTTTTCTTACTCCTAGCCTTTTTAACAAAACACATTAACTAGAAACGCAACTTGACCATTTCTTGTAAACTGTGCATGTTGAATATTTTTTTTAAATTATTCATATACCCCAGGCCTAAAAGTAATCAGGATTTTGAGAACTTCTCTCTTACATTTTTCAGAAATATTTGTTTTATAGAAAATTTAATATTCTGGATATTTACGAAAGAATGAATTGAATTCTTTAAAAAAACTTAAGTAGCGTTTTTGGAATTCTAACAACTTCTTAGTTCTGCATATCTCCAACTCGGTCCTATTAGCAATTACGGGCATTGTTATATTTATATTATAGAATTTACTTGACACGCAGTTTCTTATTATGTAATTTAAACGGAATGTCACACAATAGACAGCGAGATAATTATTTAAAACGTAACTTTGCCCTAAAAGATAATAACGATACCTCTCCAAAACTTACTTGCTTAGCATTTCTGAGCGTATCGTTGGTGTTCTGGTATGATCGTTCCTTTTGAGTATTAAATTCTTTTGATTTTTGCCAAGTTTATAAATGAAATTGAAGAAAGAAATATAAGATGTAACAGAGGCAGTGTACCATAGCTACTTCAACTAACGGATTGGATAGCCACTATATCGGGTTACGGAGTTCTGAATTGCGGATGTCCCGTTAATTTACTTTATCACCCATTCCCCTGCGTTTTTAGGTGGGAACACAGACCCGTTTGCGGTTTTTCTTAGCCTAACTCTGAACGATCTGCACCTGAAGTTTAAGCCCTACATATAGACCATGACCATTCTTCAAGACTCTGCCTGATACTCTTCAACCCCAAGGAGGTTTACCAATTTTCTCACTTTCTGCCAATTTTCATCATCATCCACCGACCATGTACAGACATCTTCATCATTCAATCTGCAATGCCCGCCGTTGCACCCCAATCAATACGAACATCGATTCATTATCAACTAGCATTAACTTAAGATTACCCCATCCAGTTGTATCTGCTGCCGCTGTATCAATCATCAGCCATTACTGCCTTTAAGCTCATTTCAACTCCAATTCCATCTAACCAACGAGCTTCATTGGGCTAAAGAGGAGCTTACAGCTCCTAAAGCTACTTCTTTCTTCGCTTTGGAGTCAGAAAATTGCAATGAACTACGACAACGATGTGACAAGGAGAGGCAGTAAATGTAAAATCAAGAATGTCGATAATGCTTACGTATGTCATCTCATAAATGATGGAATATTATAAACAGAATAAATGAGTATCAGCACTTCACATTGTGCCTACTTTTGAAAACTTTAAAATTATTACATTTGTAAATCTAATCAGTGGGGAATTTTTTTGCTAAATTCTGTGCATCATTTGGCATTTAAACGTAGGAGAACTTCTCAGTGTACAGAAATCCAGATTTTCTAACAGGTCTGAAGTATTGATTCATATTCATATAAATATTAAACTCGACAGTGTATGTCTGAACTGTACTCTCCTAGAAAGATTATAGTAAGTCAGAATTTGAAAGAATTTTAGAGATCAGTCAAGAAGCTACTGAGATGTGGCTGCTAAAAATGTCTATCAAGATTTTCCATGTTTGGGCATTTTTATATCTTTTTAGTAAGTTTTGATTTTTTAAATATTTAAAATCTTATCTACACAATATAATCAAAATACAGACTATTCTGAAAACTATAGTTTACGAAGAAATGCAACTGCTTTGGCGTTACCAGGTCTCTCAGTACGCAATAACATAAAGCAGTCAATAGGATAATTAATTGCAAACCACTTTCGCATTGGTTTGGGGATACACAGTGATTTAAACACAAAAGAAACATAAATACTGAACTGTGACACACTTTCGAATTAAAAATTATGTTACAAAGTCAACACATCACCTGCAAATTACATCAAACCGCCTATTTAAACTTAAAAAAGCACCATCATTCATTTCCTCACTTAATTTTCCAAAAAGTAACAATAAAGACTGCGCTTATTGAAGTAAAATTACATATAAGTGCACTGTCATTAGGCGCGGAAAAAAATTAAACACAATGATGGACTTTTGTATTAATTTGTGATTTACTTCTATTATTGCTCATTTATAACAATTTAAGTTCAACGTGTGAATTAAAAATGTGAATCTAGTGACCTTGATATTTAAATATTAAAAAATCTATTATAGAATCATTCATACCTATTTTGCTTCTAGAAAGTTTTAATGGTTATATGCAAACATTTTCATTCCTAATAAGTGGAGGTGTGTCTTTTCTTTTCAATTATTTTGTCAAAAAGCAAAGTTAGCTATATTAAAATAAATAATAAAGATACCAACCAAAATTAAATTAATTAAAATTAATGTCCAAATTAAATTCTAAATCTACTGGAAGAATCTATCATATATACAAATCTCTGAATAACACTAAAAAAGCTCTTGTTAAATATTACATTGATTGTAATCTTGTTAAAAACGGTAAACCAGCGCTAAATTTATAATACCCGCAGATCTTGATCTCGCGAACGGCATGGCGTCCTATTTAAGTAACAAATATCGAATGAAGTGCAGTTTAACAGTTACGTGCGGTTTTCACCGACTTAATACATTTGAGCCTTCAAATATCTCTTTGAATCTGCACTTAAAGTTAATTTATTAATTAAGTCAACTATTTGCTAGATTGATTTTAAAATAGCATTTAAGTGGTCATGGCCAGTCTGGCATTGACTTTGCTGAAGCCGAGTGTATTCAGTGAGCGACTCCTTTAGCGGAAATAATTCAAATGGGAGATGTTTTATTGTTTGGTATGGTAAAACAGGAAGGCGAACGAGCGAGGAGTAGCAGGTTCATAGATCTTTGATTCTATCTCTTTTATATAGCGAAAGACTCACGAATACATTTTGCCGTACTTTTTTACTATCTCTGTTCCAGACTTCGTATTAGAATTGAAAAACCTCATTAGGATGTAGAATAGCAAACAATAAAAACGTTGCGTGTATGATTATGATAGTTTACTGTTATTCATACACACTTATATAGAAATATATTCTCTCAAAAAGAATAATAATAGTAATAAAAAGTTAAAATGGTAATAAATTTAGGATGTAAAGCAAATTTATTGGTTTGTATAGTAGATGGTATCAGTCTTCTTTTTGCTAATCAATTTATAGTTTTTTTCTTTCAACGTAATAAATTAAATTTATTACTAAAACTATAGCTGATGAAACGTTGAGTCATGCTATTGCAGCAAGAAGAAATTTCTTATTTTAAATTGAAACGTTTCGGAAACTCAAACTTTCAAATTAGTCATGTATTTTTTGCGATAGAAACATCATTCGTTTTGTTTGCATTTAAACTTGGAAGTAATTTAGTAATTTAAAGAAATTTGAAGGCTACACAAAAGATTGTTTTTATGTACTAATAAGATGTTTTAAACTAAAAAGAAGAAAATCTCTGTTAACCACGATTGCACATCATTTTTGTGTTTAATTTAATATTATTATACTACTATCGTGACCTGTTAAATACCTATGTAACTTTGTACTGTAAGGTTTTATTTACATTTTAATTTTAAACAATTTTGTATTAGCCAATTTTCGATTTTAAATAGATTGATGAATGTTCATTTCATTAAACAAATTATTCTCATCTTGATGATATCGCAAGAACGTTGTATCATCAGCAAATAAAATTACTTTACCGGATAATATTGTCGTATGTAAATCATTAATATATATAAGAAATAAGATAGGACCCAATACGGATCCTTGTGGAACTCCACAAGTTAATAATCCTTCTTCCGAGTAAGTATTATTTAGAAAAACTTTTTGTTTGCGATTTTGTAAATATGATTGAAATAGCTTAATACTAGAGGTATCAAAGTTATACAACTGTAATTTTTCTAACAGAGTATCATGATTGACGCAATCAAAAGCTTTCTGTAGGTCACAATACAAAGCCCCTACCCAAGATCCTTTTTCCGTACCTTCAATTACAAAATCTAAAAGACAATTTATAGCTTCGGTTACTGACCTATTTTTACGAAAGCCGAATTGTTGATTATAAAATAGTTTACTAGCTTCAAAATAATCTACAATTTGATCTTTGATTAACGTTTCGAATATTTTAGATATAATGGGAACAAGAGAAATTGGTCTATAGTTATTCATATCATTCAACGATCCCTTTTTATGTATGGGTATAACTTTGGAAATTTTTAAGGCATTGGAATATATATCTTCTTCAATACAACCATTGAATACTTTAGTAAGCGGTGGTATGATTATGTTTTTAATACACTTAATCAACACTGCATTTAAATTGTAATAATCAGGACTAGTTTTATTTTTTAATCTATTTATTGCGTCACGCATATTATTTTCTGATACAGGTTGTATACCAAACTTAACATTTGTTTGTTGAATATTTGGACTGGAAGTGTTTTGTACTAAAGGAAGACTATTCAATACATTCTCCGGTTGTTTTATAAAAAAATTATTTAATTTATTTACATCAAAACTAATCTTGTTTGAGACTATCTTACCCCTTCTGTTTTCATTAATTATATCCCAGTACACTTTAGGCTTTTGATTGCTATTATGGATTTGTTTAATGTACTTGTTACTTTTTGCCCGTTCCATCTCTTTTTTATATTTTACACGAAAACTATTTATCAATTCATTTAGTTTTAAGTTGTGAAAATCCTTATTTAGTTCCTTTAAAAAATTTAAATGCTCCTTCATTTTTCTTAATTCCGACGTGTACCATGTTAGTTTTTGATTTGATTTGATTTGATTTGTTTGTGTAACCACAGGAAATGCCCAATTTAACGATTCTATTAAGATAATAATAAATTTTGAAAATTTAGTATTAACATTAACATGAATTTCATTTACAAAATTCCAATTTATAGCTTCTATTAATTTAAAAAATCTAAATTTGCCTACATCTGTATAAGGTCTATATGAGGTGATTTCATCCTTGAAAGTAGGTTTGCACTCAATGGTAATAAATATAGCTTTATGATCCGATAATCCAGGATCCTCAACCCAAGTATTATACTGTCTAAAATTTCCAAAATTTACTAAGATATTGTCAATGCAATTTGAAAGTCTAGTTGATTCGGTAATAGTATGCACAAATCCATAAGAGTTTACTATATCTATAAATTTAACATAAGTTTTGTCTTTGATATTGAATCTAATATTAAAATCTCCATTTATTACGACTTCACAATTAAAATTATTTAAAGGTAGTAAAATGTCACCTAGATTTCATCTGAAATTACTTGAAGGTTTTTTGTTTTTGCATAAAATTGCTACATACACATATACTAGTTAACATGTTTAAAAACTCTTTGATTTTCTTCACTTTCGTTGTTTTTATTCATTCTCATTTTCTCTCGTCTTCCATATACAACCAACATTATATCAGTAACAAATCTCTAATACGTAATTGTAAAACGTCAACATTTAAAATATCTCTATTGTCTTCTATGCTTTCTCATTGAGCCAAATCAACCTTTTTGCGATTGTCAGAACTTCTTGTCTAGCAAAAGAATTCAATCACATTTAAAATCGTTATGTTTTCCCGCATAGTGCATAGAAGCCAAGATAATTCTTACAGAATTTGTCTTCTTTAATAAACTAATAAAAGAAACTATGATTGCCAATAACAGACTTTTGTCATCTTCTCTTGTCATATCTTCTATTTCTGTGGAAAAATATTTTAATACTTGGATAAGGTTCTATTCCGATGTACATTAGTAGACCAATAAAAGTTTCAGTGGACGAAAACTGCCGCAAACCTACGGTACGGATTAGCCATGGATATCCTGCAATCTATTATAAACTGCATAAGGCAAATTAATAGCACGTCTTCTGTAATTTGATTGTATACGGCCAGAACTACTACATTAGTCAACAGTCTTCTTTAAGTTTCAAGATCTTTTGACCCTAATTTTGCAAAATATTTGCGTAGAAAAGTAGTCAAATGTCATTATCAAGACCGTTTTAGAATTTGTAGACTCGAAAAATGTACATGGTCATTGAGACTGCTTTCCTTTCGTTTAATTTTATAGACCCGTTCCGTGTAACTAACGTCTACCGAGCAAAGTACTTTGGAATGAGTTTTTTGCCGTTGAATTTCATGATGTGTTTCTTCAGTGTTAGGCAACACATCATACCTCAATAGACATCTATATTAATTAAATGGATATGAATGCACTCGTATACATTGTGTCTAGAAAGTCACCTATAAATCCATTTATTCTGCTGTCGGCAGTTTTTTGAAAAACTCATCAATTTCACTTTTTTACTGGGCGTTTATATCTTCTAGAAGAATCCGCTCCTATCACAACTAAACAAACTATGATGTCAACGATGATTTTCGACATAATTTAAAAATTTCTGAATTTGTACATTCTGTTGGTCTGTTGCCATGTTCCCTTAACTTTACGGGACATGTTGCATATGAAATTAGCTTAGAATTTTTTCCTGATTACAGATACATAATCGGTATTTCGATATCTCGAATAGGTTTCGAGATAATCGATATTTTTTTTTATTTTAAATTTTGTCATGATCATGCTTGCATTTTCACTGGTTTTTGATAGAAACGTCCACGAAACTGGAAGTTGCCGTTTTGTTGAGTCCTATGGCATCCCGAAAATATTATATTGCTAAAGTTTCAAAATTATATTAAAACATGAATTCAACTACGATTGGTTGTGGTTGGTAGATAAACCCAAACTCACCAGGAAGTGTGTAATTTAGTCAATGAAAATATTTTGATCAAATACTTATCAGTCCCTTAATCAACTGTAAGTCTAATTGAAGTAAAATTTTAAGAAACAGGACAATATGTAAATGATCTTCCGTCCTAAGATTATAAACTTGATGTTTTGTTGAAAGTGCAGAAAACCAAGAAGTTTCAATTTTACAGATTGCTGGTGCACAAAATATCTCTGTTCGAATAGCTTCTAAAATTAAAAAAGGAAGTATCATCATCCCTATAAACTACAAAAGGCGATTCTAATCACCGTGTGGAATTTTGTGCGCAAATGCAAACTTTATGTGGCGGGGAAAATAAGATTTTACTTCCGTATACTCTTTTCTGACGAAGCAATACTTTTCGTTTAAATAACAACGCCAATCGTCAAAACTGTCAGTCAGTATTGGTAAATTAAAAACCATCGTTGGATGGAAGATCGCACATACAACAAGTATTATTCACAACCGCATAGTGGTATTTTACTTTTGTTTAGGGTACACTGACTGGTTCGCGTTGTCTCGTTTGTTTCAAGATGATGTAATACGAAGGAGGAAAAAGGAAAATTTTATCATTAAAACGGTCAGTGTGTTCTTCTGGCTTGACAATTCTTGATTCTATGAGAACATTTAAAGAATGAAGTTTACAGAACCAAAACCCAAAATTTAGAAAACCTCAAACAGTGAATATGACAAGAAGTTTTATCAATAAGTCTTGAAACAATAAATTCAGCCACTAAAGAATTTTGTTGTTGTCTTCAACCTCCGGTTGCATAAAGTATTCTTAGCTATGTTTTCAAGTAGTAGAATTTAATTTCAACTTAGAATTTGCCAATCAGATTATTAGATTTTAAAATTAACATCGCAGTAGCTAATAACGACTTTAAAAACGCAACCGAGGGGGAGTTTGTCAAGAAGTACTTCTTTCTTGTTATCAGAAATTTGGAATAAATGAACTTGGCTTTTTCTTCACTTATGGGGTATTGCCTTACTCAGCAAGACACCAGATTTTAATTTCGTGTAGAACATATGGCGTTTCCATTAAAAAAAAATACTATTGACGTCATAGCTCGTTCGGTGACGGGAAGGGGGAATACAATATCAAATATTATTGGTTGCTTCTGGCAGCGACAGAGAGGTGTTCTTTTAACAACGTTTTCCCATGCTTGCTATAGCTTTACGAATTTTTTTTTTCAGTTGTTCAATCGTCTCGGGTTTGTTCCCAAATATTTGATATTCATATATCCACAGAAACAAAAAGTTTCACATTTATAAATCGAGTTACCTTTCTGGACAGTTGGAATGAAATTGAAGAAGCCTTATGAACATTTCCTTCAAGATTGCAATTTTAGCTTGGGTTGTTTGAACTATGGTCCCATCTTGTTGAAATCACGTGTTTTTTCCCGAAATGTCTCTGAAAGAAACGGTTCATATACCCCTGAGCCAAATGTGGAATGCAGTGGCCGCTTATAATTTATTTGCGGATTTTAGTAACTCTTATAGAATCTGCTATTTAAGCTGTTTAAATCGAAATGCTCTTCATCGATTATTATGAGTTCTTCAGCTCTGATATAGTCGACTGAAAATGGGTCACCGACGTTTGATATTTAGATAATTATCGTTTAATTTTTCTTTGTTCTCTCTAATCTTTTCCTCCGGCAGCCCGAACCACAATGGTTGTTGAAAATGAAAAAATTAAATTAAGATATTTGGCAAAATTAAGATCTCTTTGTATTCTTTTTGAAATCAAATTTTAGAAATCACAATATAGTTTTCGTGTACCCTTATGGAGGCTTCCTCTCTTATATATTTTGTTGAAATAACTGTTCTTTATACGTACACGGGTTTTTATAATAAAAGTTTTATCATCTAGAACCTTGACAGAATCCATAGGATTTATTGTATGAAGGATACCATGGAAAGCGGTTTTTTGGTGAGAGGGAGAATCTGGGAGATAATGGACACTTGAACCTTTTTTGTGTTTCGCTGAAAGTCTGTTTTATCATACTTTAGATAGGTTTTAGGTATATTCTATCAAATAATCAGGACGAATAAAGCATTTCCAAATGTAATTTGCAGTCCACATGTTCATTTATACCACGATAGCAAATCGAGTTTTCAGTTCGGATTTGTAAAGAAATAATGTTACATCACTCATTAGATATCAAACATAATTCAGTTGCGTGTAACAACACAATATTCAATTTTGCTTTATCATTTCTTCATAATCTAAAGTTATTGCACTCAAACTATTTAAATTGTTTATAGGAAGGGTACAAGGAATGTATAATAATCTAATTTTAACAACAACAAAAAATAGGCACCTACAAGACGACAAACTAAATTTGCTTAATACGCCTCTCCGTATATGGCTTTGCTGAATGTTGATTTTCTTTTATAATTTGGTTGGTTGTAGTTTACAAAATATGGATTTGCATTTAAATATTTTACAATCAAAAGAAACATTTTGCGGTTTCAAGCACAGCCTGTAATCTTTTTGTATTGTTGGTTCTATCATCATATTATATATGGATAGATAACAATCATCTTATTGTTAGATCTATATCCATTTTAGAATACAAATTGCGCGTTAGTTTTTATGTTTTACGTCTGTATGCAATAATAAATAAACGATTTATATTTAAGGTAGCGTAAACGTCGTAGAAATAGGCTGTTAAATCTTAGGTAAAGTTTTGTTGACCATCATAGTAAATTACTGTCATTAGAATTAAGAAGATTTCTGCCATGATAATCATACACAAGAATTGTCAAAAAGTTTTTCATGATGTTAAAGAGATTCACATTCTAATCAAAGATGCCGCCAGGAAAGCCAAGAAAGTGAAATTAGACAACCCACAATAACAATTAACGATAATTTATATTAAGTATAGGCACTAATTAAAGTGCGTAATCGCTGTAGGATTTTATTTTAAGTAGTAAAATTTATCTCTTTATTTTTTATTGAAATTATTAGCGTTGCGAATACACCTTCAATTAGCAATAAACTAACCTCTGCAAGTAGTAATTTTAATTATTTTTTCTTATCGCGACGCCTATTTCAAACATATACTTACCAACAGCGCTTGTATAATAAACCGCATTAAGATTTTATTGCTTAAAAGAAAAATATCTACAATCGTTCCAAATTACAGTAAATTAAACAAACAGTAAGTTCCATATTTTATAGCATTGCTGATCTAAAATTCCTGTTATAGGCTTACGTATATAAAAAGATTTAAGAATAATAAGCCGATTCTCTGAATTTTTGTTGCAACTTTTTTTTGAATACCGTTATTGTAGCACCTAAAAATATACAAAGAAGTTGAAATTCTAAACAATTTCAGCTCAAAAAATAATTAAAATGTATGAAAATGAACGGTCGTTAAACGTTGAAATAGTATTTAAATGAACTCGGCGATTTCATAATTGTCTGTTTCACTCTTGGTATGTCTGACTGTGGGAATTTTACTTTATTTCATATTTTTTTTGTGTATTAAATTATATGAAAGCGCGAAGGAGCTTTAATCAAACTAATTTACCTTTGCGCACGGTTTCCACGAAAATATTCATAAAGAGTGATAATTATAATTGAACTCTTACCTTAAATTGAAGTGTATACGGGTACCTACTAAATTAATACTTCCGTTTCTTTAAATTAAAAATGATTTTGAATGCGTGAGTTTGCTATTTGTACATATAGTACGTGAGATAAGAAAGTTTATAATATTCGAATTAATAAATTACTTTTGTAGTTACCTTTCAATTAGTATCTGAGTAAATTTGCTATTAAGGATTAAGAAGCTTGTTTAAAACGCAACAGTTAGAAAACCTACATAATTACCTTCTCTGAGACTTTACTGAACAGTTAAACATTATGCATTTAATAAATTAAAGCCATAGCTTTAAGGTATGCAGATGAATTAAATATCTATTAGGTGGACAACAGGAAATACTGGTATTGCTATGTGGTGCAGGGTTACAACTAACGGGGTGAACTACTTAATAAATGATTAACTATAAATTTATCTGCAATATTTCATGTTATTACTTAACAATAACAAAATAATGTTGCTAATAGTAAGTAACTTTTGTTGTCATAAAATTCCTGTTTAAGTATTGCAAGAATGTTTTTATCGTTTATCTCTTTGTTATTATTCTGATCCTTTAGGAGTGCGCGGTTGAATGTTAAAATGTTTCTTTTGATGTTATTATATTATGTTTATGGTTTAATAGAAAGTTGAATTCAGCGTATTCATCTTGCATTGTATACTGAACATACCTTACATGTTAGTCAAGTTCTAGGAGACGATTATAATATTCCTAAAATATGATTCATAATCTACTTGTTTTATTCAGCACGTTACCATGCAGCAGGACAATAGAATTCTTTTGATAAAAAAAATCATAATTTGTAGGGATTATTGCGTTTTACTTTGGGTATAATAGAATGCCTTGTCAAGCATGTATTTATGCATGCATTTTATAATAATTGGAAATACAACAACACTAATTAAGAAACCCTGATGCAAATTAAACCCTAGAGGGAATAGAATCGAAGAAAATACAGTGTCTTATACAAGTCAAGATTGTCTACTACAGATCGGCACACAAAACTCCGAATCTGATAGTAATTTTCACCACGGAACAGCATCCATTGTGAAATCTAGGCAGCATTTGAACTTTCATCCACCAGTAGAATTTCTCACGATTCATTGACGATAAATCTTGCTCTGAAGCTTTTTTCTCTCTTAAGCATGGGCTTTCTGTTTTTTCCCATCCACGGAGGAAAGCTACTAAAGATCTGTGGCGACCTCTCGCTGGATCGCTACCCACCTAATAACCCTGCCGCGGCAACCTCTTCTGGGCCACTGCAAAATATTATCGGCTAAACATTGTTGGGAATCCCAATATTTACAATGACATAAGGTACACTTTGCCATAAAAGCATTCGACATAATCCTAATATTTAAAATTATATACTTCCAAAATTTTAGAGTAGATTACGAAGAAGAAGAATCTTCAAAATCGGTTGTCAGGTAACAACGTACGCATTGTTCGTGCACACAAAGCAACTTCATAATAGTATATGTTTTTTAGAATCCCCAAGATATACATTACTTTCCTAGATAGATCTTCTGCAGTTTAACCGACATAGTACTACTAATTAGTTAAATACACTCTGAGAAATGGTATCGTATTTGGTAAACAGGTCTTTCATTATCCGGTTGTACATAGCACTATGGTTTCAGGGAAGCAATTTCTTGGACACAATTTAATTATTCGATTCTCTAAAATGGCATATTAGTGCATTACTGTGGAAAAGAAACACCACATGGGCAAGGTTCTTATATTTGATTTTAAGATGCAGCACCCTTTCTACCTGATACGGGGAGCGTTATTTGCTACTTGCAGTATGGCTTCAGCTTTCTTAAGGAGTTGAAAGAATACAAAGTTTAAAAGTGTGCTGTTCTGTGCTCTTTATTTTTTTTGTCTTTTTGATCATGTAGCAAACACAGTTGGAAAGAACATGAATTCATCAAACAAAGAGAAGATAAAAACAATTCGACGTTTGTGTCGCAATTTCGACAAAGATGGTGGTTAAGCTTCCCGGAGTAAGGACTATTTTAAAAAGAAAAATTGAGCTTGGTTAAAAGGATATTTCATTGAGACAAAAGAACCCATGTCATCAACATCTTCTGGTCGGCCAAGTCTCATTTTCTGAAAACTCAAGCAGTCTTTAATGGTTCAGACTGCGGGGTATGGCTGCACGCCAACAAGAAAAGCATGACTTGGCGGCGGTCTTGAAGGAAGTGAACAAAGATCTATCTCGATCAGCTCAATTGAGAAAAATTCTT